>PHNY01211763.1:10891-25482 GCA_003724115.2 Anethum foeniculum
CCTCTTTCATGGCTTCTAGATGCTCGTCCACGGCCTATCTTACTCTAACTCGGGGGTACGGCGTGTCGGACACGACACATATCCGAGTGTCGGACTTGAAAAATCTCAACTTTTGGGACACGGGGACACTTTCCTATTTTTGGACACGGGTACTGGGACACGTCATAATATATTAATAAACAGGGATTTTAAGTACTACATCTTAACAAAAAGTAACAATGAAACTCACATTAAGCATGATTGACCATACTTTTGTAAAGGTCTTTGAAAATTAGGCATCTTCTCTACTTTTGTCTAATTCTTGCTTCTCCCTTTCTTCTCACATATTTAATTTGAACCGAAAAATCAACTCATATTTGATCTTTAAATTGATCAAAGTGTCCACATTTTAGTCAAAGGATTTGACACGAAATAAGTGTCGTGTCCGAGTGTTCGACACGGGTACGGTGACCTAAACAGAAGAGTCGGAGTAACATAGCCCACGACCAAATTTCTCACGAACTTCATTTGACTGGGATCTTCAAAATGGTTATCTTCCCCGTCCTCGTCCTCTTCCACGGTAGCCACCACGGTAGCCATCTCTGTATTCATTCGGATTTTCACGACTTCGAGATAGCTTCCACCAACCTGATTTTCACGAACATGTAACTTACTTTGTAATGCCTGTTCCAAATTTGCAGAACCTTCATTGCGATTCATTATCTGTTCATGAGCTTGAAGAGATCCTACTAGCTCATCAGTAGTCATTTGAGATAAATTTTTTGCCTCTTCAGTAGCCGTCACGATATAATCAAATTTTTGTGTCAATGAACGTAGAACTTTTTCAATGAGTCTAACGTCATCAACTTTTTCTCCATTTCTTCTTATTTCATTTGCCACTATTTCTAAACATGTGATATATCCCTCAATATTCTCTGAATTCAGCATTTTTATAGTCTTAAATTCAGCTCTTAATGACTGAAGCTACACCTTCTTTGCTTTTTCGACTCCTTGCATGGTTTTTTCCAAACTCTCTCATGCATCTTTTGATGTCGTTGCATCTAATATACTTTCAAAAGTTGACTTATCAACACCTTGAAATATTAAATATAATGCCTTCTTGTCTTTCTTTCGTGAGTCCTTTAATGTCGTTCTTTGCGCATTTATCATTGATACTTCTGCGGTTGCTTCTGCAGGTTCCGTGTATCCTTCTTCAATAATGTCCTACAAATCATGTGATCCAAGGAGGCATTTCATTTGTATGCTCCAGTTTCAGTAGTTAGTTTTTGTTAATTTGGGAATCTATTGTTGAAACATGTTATTGGCCATTTTGTTTTGGTATAAATATCAACCCCGCTCTGATGCCAATTGTTGAAAACGTAATGTGCTTACAATATAAGAAAAAAGAACCTTTATTGATAAAAAGCTTATTACAAGAGGATAACTTTACAATATAGATCCTGCTATTTAATAAGTAAGAGCTACAGCTCTTCTCTCTTATTTTATTCTAAGATAGGATGCAACATATTTATACTACAGGATATTACTTAATAATAGTATATTATTCCAACCATTTAGTTGGATGGTAACGAGAGAAACTCTTTAAAAACATTCATTGTTTATGGTACTAATTATTTTTTATTTATCACCTTACATTCCTTTTACTACCCCAGAAGAGGGTTTGACTTGTAACAATATTATGGAAGGCAAAGATTGCATTTAAGGAGGTCATGATCAACTTTCTCACTCATTCCTAGGGAAGTTAGATCGGCGATAAGAACAACTGATATATTGGTTAATAGTTGTAATTGAGAGAAACATACATGTATTAATCTCAACAGGTGTTTTAGCATTTAGCGGTTTCAATAACGGTGTTTATAGTTGTTGAGTCTGCAACATGGGAGGTCGGACTATTGTAAATAAGTATGGTCATACTTGTAAAGATAATTAAGACAATTTTATGTTTTTTTAAACACATTTGGGTTTTTTTGTCTCCGACATTGTTGAGTTTTTCAGTACACAAAGTCAAAGTCACGAACAAACATATAAATATATTTCAAAGAACAGTTTTTCTACAATGTGCGCACGTGCATATAATAAACGCGAAAATTCATAAATTCAACTCATTTTATTTGGTTCTTTTTTAAAGTAGTGGTGAACTTTGCATACACAAAAACTACATCGATCAAAATGCTCCAAATTTATAATTTCTTGGTTTATTATGTACCTACATGTACATGGTAGAAAAGTCCATCAAAAATTATTTTTTTTTACAACAATTCAACAAATTATTGCGGGCACAAAATGTCACTCATTTTTTATTACTTGAAACTATTTTCGTATTCATAGAATGAAATGCAATCAGATCTGGATACAATAGTCGAAGTTATAATCGTGCACGGAATAAAAGTTACCTAGGCAGCGGTCTCGCCGTCTGTCAACGAAAACGAAAGTCCCTCCTCTTGCATAAACTAGTTCCCCTGGACCCCACTTCATTACCGCGTTTTTTTTTTTTGTTCGTTTACCTCTTGTAATAATAGTAACTAGTCAAACATTTGCCCCCTTTCTCTCTCCACACACCACCAACACCACAATTTCTAGAGAGAGAAACTTTACTAAAATTCACATAAACCCTAGACCAAGTACGATGAAGCTACTCTAACATACTCTACACACAATTACACACATATTTATGCATCAGATACCTCGATTGTTTAAGCACAAGTCAATGGAGTCAAAGCACAAGACAAAGGCACGAAAGCCTAAGCTCGATCGTCGAAACGCGCTGAAGAATGTTGATTACGAGCCTTCTACTTCTAATTCGACTTCATTTGACTCGCCTGACTCGCCGATCCGGACTCGTTCGCTTGATATTTCCCCGATTAATGATCGTACTAGTTTTCGGATTGAAGGAATTGATGGAGAGTTTGATGTGATTTGTCAGAGTTTAGGACTTTCCGGACCCGATGATTTTGCGATTCCTGCTGCTGATTGGGAGTCCAGGAAGCTCCGATCGTCTTCGGATATTTTACCCCGGTCGAGGTTGAATAAGTTGGATAAGAGCTTTAGAATTAGTGAATTGAGTCTTAAGTTTAGTGAGAATGTTAGTGTTAGTGATCGTGATCGCGATAAGGTGCAAAATGAGCCTGTTAGAGTTAATAATGTTGATGATAGTGATCGTGAGGTGGACAATGAGTTTGTTAGGGCTAGTCATGTTAGTGATCGTCAAGTGGTGGACAATGAGTCTGTTAGGGTTGGTAATGTGATTGTTAATGATCGTGCTGAGGTGGACAATGAGTTTGTTAGGGTTAGTAATGTGAGAGGGATTAATGGTGTGAGGCCTCCGGTTTTAACTCCTCCTCCGGCTATTGCATTGCCGGTTATTGATGATAATAGCTCTACTTGGGATATATTGAGGTCGTTTGCGCCGGATGGTGATGAGGATAATGAGCCTGTGTATGGAAGAGGTGGATTTAGTTCTGATGAGGATGATGGTGGTGGAGGGAATGGAAGGAGTGGTGAGAGAGAGAGGAATGGGGTTTCCGAGGATAATATGTTTACGACTTCTAATGAAGATGATTCTTCGAGTACTACTACAGAGCCTCATTCTAATGTTTCGCCTCAAGGGATACCTAGACCAATTATAAGCTCTTGGGAGAAGGGGAAGCTGTTGGGACGTGGCTCATTCGGGTCAGTTTATGAAGGAATTGCTGAGTAAGTAACTGATTATATTATGATATGTAGTAGTTTATGTCTGTATTGAGGATTTTTACTGAAAACACAATAGCTTTTTACGACAATGATGAAGGTACTTATCGGCAGATATATTCCTAAACCTGTAAAAATTGTTTTGGGTAGATGTAGGTCGTTAAATTCATCATGAATTAATAATTATGTTATAGTTAAACTGTTTCTTCTTCTCGAAAATAATACAGATTCTAATTGATAAAGGCCAACCTGCCAATCTAGTTAAACTGTGAAAGGGATCATTCATCATTTTATTAATGAGACTTAACAGTGAATAGTTGTATGTGATGACATAAAATTTTAAGCTCCCATCTATTTTATGCCTACTTTATTGCAGTCCTTTTGGGTTCGATAATGATAGTTCCATCAGTATAGGGTTATTAACTTGTCTTTTATGTGCATTAAGGGAGAAATGTTATCACCATGATTACATCATTGTCTATCTTCTACAATATTGGAAATTTCACGTTGCATTTCTATTGTGAACCTTTTGATTCCCATTAAAGAAGATGGAGGAGTGACTGATCACTGATGTAGGACAACACCCAGCTCGTAATAGTCTAAAACCTGTTTCGGGCACATTTTTAAATATTCTGCATTCAGACTATCCTCTCTAGTTAGATAGGAATCTGCCTTGCCGCAACTTGTGCAGAATATCTTTTTAAACCATACTTAACTCCAGTAATGTAAGTTTGCATCTCAATATATGTGCTCCCTTTTGCTTTTATTTCTTGTCTTAGAGAAAATACAAGTGTTTTAACCTCCTATATCATTCGACTACTCTTAAGGATACAAAGTGCCCCCAGAAGGAGACAAGGAATTTGCAGGGGGTAAATTCATGTGTAGTACCCCTTGTATTTGGACTTGATATTTTTTTAATCATTGGATCTCCCCTTTATATCTATAGAGTACATACCACTAAACCAAGATGGGCAAAAGAATATATAAAAAAAACATGTATTTTGTATTGATCATTAATTCAAACATCGTTTTCACATATGGATCTTGTCATCTTAAAATAAAAAACATGACTAAGAATAGGCATAGAAATCCCTTCTTTTTACTATCCAGCGACCCGCAATAGATGCTTTAATAGAACTCTGTGACGTAATTGTCAAGTTTGTAATTTATTTTTCGGTAATTTTCATTCCTTCACTTAGCGAGGTCATCCAGTTTCTAATTTTTGATTGAATTGCTTCTCTCTCTTTTTGAGGCCCTTACTTATTTTCCGAACTTCATCTGTCACTGTATTCATATTTCATGTGTAGTAAAATGGAATAAATTATATATTTAAATATCTGTCTTGAATATAATTGCTATCTTCTTTTGTGTTATCAGCGGTGGCTTCTTTTTGGCTGTGAAAGAAGTTTCTTTGCTTGATCAGGGGGTTCAAGGAAGGCAAAGTATCACCCAACTTGAACAGGTGACTGCTCAAGTCTTGTAAAAAATTGTGATCTATCTAATTATATCTATAGTTTCTTTTATAAGCCTTTCTTTCCAATAATTTATAGCCTATGTCTTGGCGCCTCCTGTTGATGTGTCATTCTCATCATCCGTTGTATACTTCTTCAGGAAATTGATCTTCTGAGTAAACTCGAGCATGAAAACATAGTTCGATATCTTGGAACCGAACAGGTGATTTTTAAATTTTTCATGTTGCCTAAGAAAACGTTGATATTAGATACTGTATAATGGACTTGCAGAATAAATTATTTATGTGGCCTGTAGGACAATGGTATGTAATATATAAGAATTAGTTTAATGATGCCTTCCTCTTTATAAACTGTTTTCTTATTGAGTCCACTAAGACAAATGTTCCGGAATGGTGTTTAACGACACATTAAGTTTATACGTGAAATTGGTACTAAGAGAGGACTGATGCAAGTATCTGAACAAAAATGAAAATTTTATATTAGATCCTGTCTATGTTACCCATACTCAGCTAGATGTGTCCAAGTGTCGGACTCGATTATCTTTTGAATGTTTTGCATATAATTGGTGCAAAATGATTCGTTGAATGTCCATTCCCATGTCTGAGGCTAGTGTTAGACAAGGGTACAGGGATGAAATTGTAGTGTCAGGGTGACAGAGCTGATCTTAAACAAGTCATTTTGTCTTGATCTTGACTTTGGGATAATTTGTGTGTGATATCCATCCTTCTTAGCACCGTTACCCAGACTCTTCAATTTTGCCCTCATACCCATGTCGACCGGACATGACATGGGTGTGGTGGGTATGGGATCTGAGTCGGATACTTTATATGAAACGCGGACACTTAAACTTCAGGCAATATGGTTCTAAATGATTTACAAGGCCCCACAACAACTTAATTCTAGAGAGGGATGTCCATAGATTACTATTTCCATGTTATACTTTCAATTTATGCTATAAATTTGACATAAACAATTGTGTATATGTTTGTTTATTGGTTGAAGATACTAATTTACAAATGTAAGTTATAAAAAGTAGGCACAATTTCATCTATGTGAAGGTTATATGCCGAATCCCCGCACCATGTCCAATTTCAGATCCATATCCACAAATTATATTTTTTTAGAAACTGAGTCCGGCACTTGGATTCGCACCCGTGTCCACCCGTACCCAGAGTCCGGGTAACATAGCTTGTTAGATCTGCAAAGTGGTTACGGTTAGTTATTGGCAGGATGATATAGAGCATCCTGAATTCTAAAACCTAGCTGTGTTTAATATCTGATTTGAAATACTACTTTCAGCGAATTCCTCTTGACCAAAACTTTTTTGGTTACAATGACAGTGTACCTTTCTAATTGTTATTAATATTTTGTATGTATTCGTTCCTGCATTTAATTTTGAATGAGCCTGTAAAAGTTTGGTCAGATGGTGAGTTCTAAATTACGATTTTCCCCGTTGCTTTTCGCAGACTGAATCAAATCTATATATCTTTCTTGAATTGGCAAGCAAAGGATCTCTTTTGAGTCTCTATCAACAGTATCACCTTCAAGATTCCCAAGTCTCTGTATACACGAGGCAAATATTAAATGGTTTGAAGTATCTGCATGACAGAGATGTGGTGCACAGGTGGTTATTATCAGATTAATTAATGTTTCTTTTTCTTAAATGTTTAACACAGATGTGTGTGTTTTGAATCTTCATCATTTCTATCAGACGATGTTGTTCTGCTCTAATCAAATAGTTCAAGTATAAATTTTCTTTCTCCTTTCTACTTTACAAGTTTGTATATGTGGTGCTAGTCCAAGTGGCAAATAAGTTCCATAGTCTTTATATTTTCTATTTTTTTGTTTGAGGAATTTAATTGAGATTTAATCTAACATTTAGTGATGTTAGAATGGGCTTGAGAAATTATTGAAGTCATTTGCAGAGTGGCTTTAAAGTCTCACATTCTGTTGCTTGGTTTCCAGGGATATCAAATGTGCAAATATATTGGTTGATACTAATGGAACAGTGAAACTCGCTGACTTTGGTTTAGCAAAGGTTTTCTTATTACAATTCCTCTTTGACCTTGATCTTTGATTTTTTTTTTCTAGTCCTAAAAAACCCACTTCTGTTTAACTGTTGTACAGGCCACCAAGTTGAATGATGTCCAATCCTGCAAGGGAACAGCTTTCTGGATGGCTCCTGAGGTATGCCTCGACGTTAAATTTACATTTTGTTAAGGTCAGAGTTTTGTACTTTTGTGTGCATCCCCACTCTCGCTCGCTTGTTGCGCAAACGCTCATTTGTCAATGCAGCATGCTCGCTCGCTTGCCTCACATGCTTGCTCTCGCTTACCTCACGTGCTTGTTCGCTTATTTGAATTTTGAACATATGGGACTAACCAGTAGCTAAGTTCTATATGTAGACACTAATAATTCTGCACATATTAGCTATTTATGTTAGAGGCTACAATGTACAATTAAGAACTGGAAAACAAATAAGTCCTCAGCTGTACTTTGAAGCAATAGATGGTCCAAGATTATGGCAGCTATAGTAATCATACCACTATACATTAATTTAAATGCAGAAGGGTATGCTTTATTTTAATGCAATATGAAAACCCTTCTGCTGTGATATATTAGAGATATAAAATTTCCTTTATTTTTTTTTTTTGATAAATAAATTTCCTTTGTTTTTGCTTTCACAAAGCACAAACATTTTATCTGTTAGGTGATAGTTTTGAAATGTTGGTTGAAATAGTGCTGGTACAATATAAAACAAAATAAATACAAATGACTTGGGTGCCAATTTAAAAATTGTCAGCATGTGTCGTTTGTTACAGCCATCCCGTTGATTTAGTTGAGTATTTTTCTATTTGCAGGTTGTTAAAAGGAGCCAGGGTTATGGGCTAGCAGCAGATATATGGAGTCTAGGGTGCACTGTTTTGGAGTTGTTGACCGGTCAACTCCCATACCACCCTTTAGATGGTGTATGTAAACTATCTTGAAATCAATAAGTTCCCTCAACTCCCCCCTGCCAAAAAAAAAAATTTCTTTACTCAATTCTCATGATTGTATATCTTCAGTATGCAAAATTTTCTGGTAAAATCTGCAAAAAGTTGATCTGTAGTGGTAGCAGATTGATATTCTGAAACCACTGAATGAGTGCTATAATATTCCAGATCTACATGTGCTTTATTGTAAGTGGCCATTATAGGGGGAGAAAAAAAAAGTAATAGAGGTGGAACTTTTTTTTAGTAGTACTTTTTTTTTCTCCTCTTGTAAGAGGTATTAGCCAAAATGCCCAATGTCCACCTAAAAAGCTTCTTCCTACTTTTGAAGATAAAATTTTAACAGCAGTTCTTTGGACATAGTAATAATATAAAGAGAAAAATGGGCCTGAGGATGACCTCAGGTAGTTCCTCTGAGGTTATAAGATACATCAGTGTATTTTTAATGGCAGTTTGGTAATTACTAGATTTTTTATTCTGAATTTACAGATTTACCCTCGTGTACTTGTATGGAGATTGTTTATAACCTCAGGCTACTACCTGAGGTCATCCTCAGGTACATGAGGATTCACTACAGTCTATGGCCATCATTGATCCAAATTAATTTTTTCAACTATTTTCGTGTTGCAAGCTGAAGGAGCTAACCTATAACACCCAACATGTTAGAAGCAATGTTCACCTAGACGGACCTAACTAGGGGACAAATGTCGAGGTGGTACTCTTGTCTAGATTCCTTTTTCAATTTATGTAGTTACACTTGATATTACAAGAGCCAATAGGTACGAAGGTTCTATAGTTTTTTTTAGAACAAAAGCATGTGTTATAGAACAACCCTAGGCGGAGGTGGCTGCCTAACCTTAGAGCGGATATCTCTAGGGCCTGAAAGAATTTAGAAGTTATAGTACACACTAACACTTATTATAGTACAGTTACATGTATATGGATCCTTGGTTGGGACAAAGGTGAGAGAAAAATACAGAATATTAGAAGGAAGTCAAAGAGAGTAAAAAAAATTGAAACTGGCAAGCGGGTGGGTAGCTAGCCTTTCAACATGTTTTAGGTTTGGGTTTTACCCTTCATAGTCTACATATTTATGGTATGTTCACTCAATTGTATAGTTGAAAGATTCTGGGATTGTAGGGATGCGAAGGCGTGATTGTCATGTTTCAGCATTGACTATGACTTGTGAAATATGCTTATAGATTATGGCTACTAATGGCAAGTCATTTGGGATCAATTTATTCCTTCGATTTTTTAGTGATAATACTCATTTTATGTAGACGAATGACAAATAGAGTTTAGCTTATAAAGCTTTGAAAGAGAGGAGATGAGATAGAGATAAAGTGTTGGGAGTTGTTCCACATCGTTTGTGGGAGGAGCAAATTTCTAGTTTATAAGCAACCAGTTAATTCTAATCCATTAGAATGAGGCCTTTTGGGAGATGCCCATAAACAAATCCATGTAGGCTCGGCCTGGAACGGACAATATCAATACTATTGTGGAGTTATGGCTTGCTCGCAGCCCAACAAGTGGTATAAGAGCTTCAGGTTATACCGCTCCATAATAATCTCAAATGGGCTCCCAGAATGGGCCTAGGAAGCGGAAGATGGGCAGCAGAGAGCCAGATGGACTTCCAGAATGGGTCAAGGGGGAGCTCCTTCACACTGAAGGAGGCGGATTCTACGGACATCGAGCCCGATGTGTGAAGAGGGAGATTGTTGGGAGTTGTCCCACATCGTTCGTGGGAGGGACAATTTGCTAGTTTATATGCCAGCCAGTTATTAATATGAGGTCGCCCAACAAGTATCAGAGCTCTAGGTTATAACGGACCATAACAATCTCAGATGGGCTCCTAGAATGCGCCCAGGAAGAGGCAGATGGGCTACCCCAGTACGGGCTAATAGAAAAGGCATGTGGGCCTTCCAGTATGAGCCTAGGGGGAGCCAGGCCAGGTGGATTTCGAGTATGGGTTAAGAGGGAGCCGGATCATACAATCAGGAGGCATATTCGGCACCCTATGTATGAAGGAGGAGATTGTTGGGAGTTGCCTACATCGTTTGTGGGAGATGCAGTTTGCTAGTTAATAAGAAGTCGGTTTATCTCCATTAGTATGAGTCCTTTTGGGATGTGCCCAAAAACAAATCCGTGCAGGCTCGGCCTAGAGGTGGATATACTTTGTGCTGTCAATTTAGAATTTGGAACAAGGTGCATGAGAGAGTCTATACTAGGCTTGGGTGCAAGTGTCGGACTCAACAATATTTTGAAAGTTTTGCATGTTTTTCCCCCCTAAAATGAAGGGTTGATTACTCGAATTTTTATACCAATGTATCCGTACCCAGTTGCCAACCTGCTCACGGGGACAGAGTTGGCACTAGACAGTGGTAGTGTTAGTGGCACCCGGCATTACTTGTAATAGTTAATGATTATCGTACAATTCTTTTCACCTCACTTTTCACAATGGGTTTTATTCTCAAATTTTTCGTTATATTCCAATTCATACTATTGTCGTTCATATATCTATACATATATATAAGAGCTATTTTAGGTTTATCGGTCCCAAAATTCAATTAGCATAGTGATACCAATATGAAATCGAATCAGCTCTGCAAATATTTTTTCCATCAAGAGTTCCGGTAGGGAAGTCAAGTTCCAACCCCTTCCGGACAAACTACACAAAATGTTATATTTACAGCAGGGCAGTATATCAGACATATTAATTCAGTTATCATTAAATACTAGTTATATATAGAAATGCAATGTCCAAATACTTTGAATGGCTGCTTGCCATACGAACATAATACTCAACTGTAGAATCTAAAACCTATGCGGTGATGTTACCCAAATTATCGAATGTCTAGGTAACATGTACATGTTACACGCTAGAGCCTAAAGTAAACTAATCTTGTCCAAAAGGAAGAGATGGAAGTTACCTCTCAAGACTCCCCTATAGGTAGGCACCGTTAATACGTGATTGCATAGACGTTCTTGTTGGGTTTCAACCCAATACGATAGTTATGAGTCTTGGTGATATAAAAAAAGTTATGGGTTGGATTATAATTGTATGGGTAGACAATTATTATATATGTAATGTCTTATTCACAAAGTTTGGTAATTAGATATCAATAAAGGAAGGCTTGTATAATAAGTATGGTAAGACCTGTACAACAACTATGGTAAGTCTTGGTGGCTAAGTTTGGGATGACTTTATATACATAGTCATATTGTTTGATAGGTATAAGGAGAATATTTAAGATGTAGCTTTAGATATTGTTTGGGAGATGCTTGAGCATTGTTTGGCTTAACTATCGCTTGGAACACCATTGAGGTGTTATTGTTTGATTGGTGAGGGAGTGCTTAAGATGTAGACTTAAGTATTGCTCGCGAACAGATACTTAGGTATTGATAGGCTTAGGCATCCTTGATCGATTGTATTATTGATAATTGTTTAGATTAATAATACTAGTTTAAAACCCGTGCGATGCACGGATGTTCTTTAATATTGTATGAACTATAATTTAATTTAAGTTGAAATTTTAATATTATATTATTATTTTCAATTGAATTGATAATGAATGTTAGTTGAAAAGAGTAATTAAATGATTATTAATATTATAATATTGTATTTTATTTTATTAAATATAATTTCCCATGTTATTTTTGGAAAGAAAGGGGTTTGGTTTAGAAAAATAGAAAATGTAATGTGTTTTAGCTGAAAAAGTTAATTGGTTAGTTATTAATAACTATAATATTATTATTCTCTTTTAGTCTACCCGTAATATTTTTAAAAAATGAGATGTTTTAGCTTGGAAAAAGAGAAAATGTAACATGTTTTAGTTGAAAAAGGTAATTGGTGTTTTAGTTGAAAAAGGTAATTGGGTAATTTGTTAATTAATCATAATAATATTATTTATAAATGACCGAAAATTGAAAACCGTTGAACCAAAACTTTCAATGTTTCATCTATTATATAATGGTATAGATAAGTTGGTACGTGATTTTTTCCGCGTCATATATTTTGTGTTCGTGCTCCGCATCGGTTGATTGAATGTATAGTTGTGTGTGTTTTCTTCAAACAGTTCTTCCTTTAAATGATCAGTATTTTGATTGAACAAACCATAGGATTTCGATTGGTCATCTTGTCATGCAATGCATTACAAATTGGTTAGAGCTAAAAGTTTGACAGTATCATGTTTCTCTGACATTACAGATGCAGGCAGTATATAGGATTGGGAATAGTATTCCACCACCAGTTCCTGATTCTCTCTCCAAAGATGCACGAGATTTCATCCACAAGTGCTTACAAGTTAACCCATTTTCTCGTCCCACAGCCGCTCAGCTGTTGGATCATTCTTTTGTGAAGAGGTCACTTCATTCATCATCATCATCAGGATCAGCATTTCCTCGCACACAGGCTTAGAGATCACAAATAAATGGAAAGCAAATGAGAATGAGGTAAATGCTGTCATTTTCTCTTTAGACCATAATATGCCCTATGCAGCAGTTGTTACATTGTTCTAATTGGATAGTTTGACGCTTCACGACTTGCACCCTGATTCTACTTGTGTATGGTGTAGAGTTTCTAGCAAGTCAGCATCTGTTTTACATGTCTTAACAAAGTTGTTAAGACTCTGTTTCGCAGAAAATTATTTCCATGGAAACTTTCTTGATTTTCCGGCATTCATATAATAGCAGGAGAGTATTTCCATGTTTTTTTCTTAATTTTCAGGGGTTTGTTTGATTCCAGGAAAATGGGTTCTTGATTTAGTTTTGTTTGTTAGTTTACGGAAAATAAAGTGTACTCCAAAGGAGGAAAATTTCTTTATTAACGTAAATTCTAGTAAAATGACTTCAATCCACCTTTATAGAATAAGAAGACATTTCCAGATTTTGAACTTGTTCTCACCATTCCTCTTTTTTCTAATGATTGTCGAACGAAGGGAAATAGATGCTTTCCGAAATAGAAGTTCCAAAAATTTCTTCCAAAATCAAATTATTTTCTGGCAAACAAACAGCCCCCAAGTTTTAGATATGCTGTTAACATTTGTTTTTTTAAAATTAAACTAATGAAGCCTTCTTAGTCTTGAAAGGTTACTTCCAGGCTCTCATACTTTTGCATGTAAAAGTATAAATGAAAATTATGTATCCCTGGTTCCTTACGAAGTCTCAGTTTGACTTGCTTATAACAAAATACTACGTAAATTTCTAAACTTCATGTGAATTTATTGTTTTTTGTTGGCTTTAATTATAAGCGTCAAAAATGTTTGTTAAAGATTATTACTTTTCTTAAAAATATTAATTATGAAATAATTTAAGGTTAGTATGTGGTAGAACTTACTTTAAAAATTATATTCAGGCTCTTTCATTAGAATTGAGATTGTTATATCTGATTAGAACAATTCATTGTTTTTTTCTTGAAGGAATCTGCTTTTAATGTTGGTTAGTTTGCTGGAGTTTAAGTTAGCGACTACTTCAGGAAAGTATAATTCCAGCCTTGGACAGGGAATAGCATAACATGTTATGGTGAACATGCTATATGAGCTATCGAAGCTCGATCACTGAATTGGTAACGTTTAACGGACTAACTTTGACAAACTTACCCTGATGCTGATTCTTATCCATCCTAGCTTGGTCTGTGTGTATGTAACTTCCAGAACTTGGATTCTAGCCCTATTCAAATAGATGCAGGAAGTATCTCTCTTCTGAAAAGCTAAAGTATTGTGTGTGCTCCTATTTCTGTAGCTGTTGCTATGATTTTGAGAAGCTGGGTTCAATGGTGATTCAGCAAAGGCTGCATCGTTTGGATTGTGAATATTTATATTTTGTAAAAGCCGAGAAGGCAGTAGATATTGGTTTGCACTTTTGCCATGTGAAGATTGTCACTTTTCTAGTCTTCTTTTTCCTTTATAGTTTTGCTTATATTTAGTGTCGGATTTCTAGACCTTCTGAACCATTTGATGAAATGAAATATGAAGTGCATTTGTTCTAAGCAGGTCTTGCATAGTAGAGAGAGATTGAACGTTTATTACACTTCTATATTCACTTTACTGAAGTGATGTATTTGTTAAAATACTAACACTGATATAATGTCTTGTATTTATAATATCTACGTGACCATCAGAGGGGTTCATCTTTGGGTTTTTGCTTGGAGGAGATATCTAATATAGTCTCGGGCAGATATTCCATTTCTAATTTGACTTAAAGATATATATTTCAAATTTTAATAAATTTGAGTTGTTTTATGTACAAATATGTTAGTTAAATTGAAGTAAAAAAACATAACGTTTTACGTATATATATAACTAGAACAATAAGCCGCGCTTTGCGGCGGCACTATAGTAATATTTTGAAAAAATTATAATTATTATAATTATTATTAAATATGATAGTACAACATCTTTTTGACTATATTTGATATAAAATAAAAAAAGGTTAATTACTTAAA
>PHNY01211822.1:1539-11741 GCA_003724115.2 Anethum foeniculum
ATGTTTTAGCTAAGAAAATTTAAAAAGGTAACATATTTTAGTTGAAAAAGGTAATCGGTTTAGTTACCCATAATATTTTTGGAAAAAAAAATTGTTTAGCTGACTGTGATATTGTTAACCCGTGCAATGCATAGATGTTCTTTAATAATGTATAATTTTAATTTAATTGAAATTGAAAATTTTAATATTATTTTATCAATTTTAGTTGGATTGATAATGCATTTAGTTGAAAAGGGTCATTTATTGATTATTAATAAGTACAGTATTATTATTTTATTTTATTAAATAGAATTGCTCATGTTCTTTTTGAAAATGAAGTGGACTTGTTTAGAATAGATAGAAAAGATAATGTGTTTTAGCTGAAAAAGTAAATTAGATATTTACAAATAATTATAATATTATTGTTCTATTTTAAAGATTATTGATTAATTATTAATACATTATAATATTATTATTTTATTTTACTAAATAGATTTGTCCTTGATTTTTTGGAAAAAAAGATATGTTTTAGTTGGGAAAAATAGAAAATGTAGGGATAATTGTTTTAGTTGAAACTTTCAAACCCGTGCGAAACACGTTTTTTCTAATATTATATGATTTTTAAATACAATTTGAATTGAAATTTTTTAATATTACACCATTGATTTGAATTGAAAATGAGATTTAGTTGAAAAGGGTAAATAATTGGTTATTGATAATTATAATAATATTATTATCTTGTTTTACTAAAAAGAATTATCCTTGTTATTTTTGGAAAATAAAAAGACCTGGTCAAAAAGATTAGAAAATATAACATATTTTAGCTAAAAAATGGCAGTTGGTTAGTTATTAGTAATTACAGTATTATTATTCTATTTTATTAAATAGACTTGTACATGATATTTTTGGGAAAACACTGTTTTAGCTAAGAAAAAGTTATAAAAGGCAATGCGTTTAGTTAAAAAAGACAATTGGTGTTTAAGTTGAAAAAGATAATTCGTCAGCTATTAGTAGTAATAATTTATTATTATTATTAAATGAGGTAAAAACGGAAAAATAATTACATTATTATTATTTTATTTTATTAAATGGACTTTTGCGTGATATTTTTGGGAAAAAAGTTGTTTTCACTGAGAAAAAAGTTAAAAAAGGTAACGTGCTTTAGTAAAAAAAAAACAATTGGTATTTTAGTTGAAAAAGATAATTGCCTAGCTATTACTAATACGAATTTTTTATTATTATTAAATAGCGTGAAAACTGAAAACCGTTGAACCAAAACTTTCAATGTTTCGTCTATTATATAATAATTATATTATTATTATTTTATTTTATTAAATGGACTTTTGCGTGATATTTTTGGAAAAAAAGTTGTTTTCACTGAGAAAAAAGTTAAAAAAGGTAACGTGCTTTAGTCAAAAAGGACGATTGGTATTTTAGTTGAAAAATATAATTGTCTAGCTATTACTAATACGAATATTTTATTATTATTAAATAGCGTGAAAACCGAAAACCGTTGAACTAAAACTTTCAATGTTTCGTCTATTATATAATAGTAATAGCCTTTTTATATTATATCTAACAATTTGGATATATTTATTTTTAAATTAATTCAAAAATATGAAACGGTAACTTTATTTTTTGAATCTAGTAATCAGCATTGTTTATTGGGTGTGATGTATTAACTATTGAGAATTATGGGGTGATTAGGACTCCTACAATTCTAAAGAGTATAAAATTAGGATACATATTTAATATTTTAATTTTTTAATATTAATAATTTTTTTGGAAAGTGTTAATTAACTTTTTAGTAAGGTGCTAACCAACCAACCAAACGAAACCATGTTTTGCTTATAATAGTATAGTATAGATATGTAATAGTATAGATATAGTATAGATAGATTGTTTAGAATTCGTACCATGCACGGATTTCGTTAATATCTCTTGATTTTTTAATTTAATATAAATTCAAATTGTTAGTATTAAATGATTGATTTGAATTTATAATGAGTTTTAGTTTAAAAGGTAATTGGTTGATTATTGATAATTATAATACTATTAATTTTTTTACTAAATAGAATTGTCTATATTATTTTTGAAAAATAAGGAAATTTGATTTTTAAAAAATCAGAAAAGGTAATGTGTTTTACCTGAAAAGGCAATTGGTTAGTTATTAATAATTATAATATTATTATTCTATTTTATTAAATAGACTTGCACATAATATTTTTAGAAAATAGTTGTTTTAGTTGAGAAAAATAAAAAAAGTAACATGTTGTAGTTGAAAAAGGCAATTGGTATTTTAATTGAAAAAGATAATTGGTTAGTTATTGGTAGTAATTATTTTATTATTAAATTAAAAGTCTGAAAACCAAACCAAAACTTTCTATATTTCGTCTATTATAATATAGTAAGTATAGATAGATAATATTTTATTTTATTAAATTGAAATGCCCGTTATATTTTTGGAAAAAAAACTTGTTTCAGTTAAAAAAATAAAAAAGGTAACATATTTTAGTTGAAAAATGTAATTGGTTTATATCTACTAATTATGATTAAAATATGAGCTATTAGTAATTAGAGCATCTTATTTTATTGAATATAATTGCCTATTATATTTTTAGAAGAAAGAGATAATTTAGTTGAGAAAAATAAAAAAGATAACATGTTTCAATTAAAAAGGGTAGTTGATTTGTATAACAATTAGTGAGGGTAATTTAATAAATACATGAAGTACCAGTACCAAGTACCGGACTACAAAAGCTTTCAATGTTTCGTCTTTAATATAATAGTATAGATAGTAAGTATAGATAGATAATATTTTATTTTATTTTATTAAATTGAAATGCCCGTTATATTTTTGGAAAAAAACTTGTTTCAGTTGAAAAAAATAAAAAAGGTAACATATTTTAGTTGAAAAAGGAAACTGGTTTATATATACTAATTATGATTAAAATATGAGCTATTAGTAATTAGAGCATCTTATTTTATTGAATATAGTTGCCTATTATATTTTTAGAAGAAAGAGATAATTTAGTTGAGAAAAATAAAAAAGATAACATGTTTCAGTTAAAACGGGTAGTTGATTTGTATAGCAATTAGTGAGAGTAATTTAGTAAATACATCCTGTACCAGTACCAAGTAGAGATGCACAAAAAACCCGTCGAGCCGGGCTTTATCCGGGCCTTAAAAAGCCCGTGCTTTTTTAAAACGGATCGGGTCGGGCCGGGCTTCCTCTAAAATATGAGGCCCATTTTAGGCCCGCGGGCCGGGCCGGGCTTTTTCCGGGCTTTTTTTATTTATATATTAAATATTAATTTATATTTTGTGTCTCGATTTGTGATTAGTTTAGGTACCGAAAAAAATATACCAAACTATAAGAAAGAGTAGTTAGATACGGAAACAAATCATATTCTTTAATATTATATTCAGCAGTTAAAGCATATTCTTTAATATTAAAGCCAGCAGTTCTTTAACCTAAAGCACTAACAGCTGTTATTTACCGTAACAAATAAAAAAATTAACCAAATATACCTCAATTGCTTCTAATTGTACAATATTGTTTTTAAAATTTATGAAATATATTGTATATTTATAAATTTTATATAAAAAAATTCAGATTTTTATCCGGGCTTTTAAAAAAGCCCAGGCTTTTATCCGGGCCGAACCGGGCTTTTTTAGAACCGGCCTTTTATCCGAGTTTTTTTAAATCAGGCCTTTTATCCGGATTTTTCGCGCTTCGGGCCGGGCCGGATTTTTAAGAAAAAAGGAGGCCCGTTTAAGGCCCGCCGGCCGGGCCGAATCGGGCCAGGCTTTTTACCGGATCGGGCTTTTCGGGTTTTTTTCCAGATCGGATTGGATCAGATTTCGGGCTTCGGATTTTCTAAACATCTCTAGTACCAAGTACCGGACTACCAAAACTTTCAATGTTTGGTCTTTAATATAATAGTATAGATAGATATATAATAGCCCAAACATTGATTTTTTGAAAAAAATAATATTTTTGGTGAGGATTGAACCCGGGTCTCACCCTTGCTTTGCAATACATCATACCACTAGCCCACTCAACATTATGTGTTATTAATTATAAACATATTTTCTATGTTGTTGAAAGAATAAATATTTGGTATTTTAATTATTGAGACTTATTAATAATTTTTTAATCATCTTTTCTTTTGACAATAGTACTTTGTATTATCTATTAT
This sequence comes from Anethum foeniculum, assembly GCA_003724115.2. Classification (NCBI taxonomy): domain Eukaryota; kingdom Viridiplantae; phylum Streptophyta; class Magnoliopsida; order Apiales; family Apiaceae; genus Anethum; species Anethum foeniculum. The sequence goes on from PHNY01211822.1 coordinate 5,721, forward strand.
CTATCTATATAATATATTTAATTTTTAACTTTCAACATAATTATTAAATTATTTGAGAGTTCTAAAATTGAATTTATCTATCTATCGTTTAAAAAAATGTTGTTTGTGGGAATTGAACTCGAGTCCTTTCTCTCACTGATACATCTACATACCACTACACCATATTGTCACTTGTGTTTTTAATCATACACATAATATGTGAATGTCGTAAATTGTAAATATATTATTTAACTTTAACATAGTTACATGAATATTTGTAAAGTTAATTTTAAAGAATTGAATTTAAGATATAAGGTTTAGCATAGAACATACACAAATCATTACCTTATTTATAAATCAATTTTTAGTTTAAAATTATGTCTCATAACTTTTTAGTATAATTTTTTTTAATGTAAAAAAATTGAAATGACATATAATTAGATTTTTTTTAAAATATTGAAAATAAAATCACTTATATATAAATAATCTATGTGTACTACATATTTAGATAAGCTAGAATTATAAATAGTAAGTGTATTTTGGTTTATTTCAAATTTAAAATTAGAACTTGACCCGTTGTTTAAAAAATACTCAAAATCAGAACTTGATCGTTTGTTCAAAAAATACTCGAAATCATGAGCGTATTTTGGTTTATTGTAAACTTAGAAAATTTATAGAATTAAAATTTACATATAATTTGAAACTTATAAAAATTATAAACATGGATAAGTTATAGAATTAAAATTTTTAAAAAAATATTTTAGATAAACAATATTAATTAATGAAGATAATATTTACAGCTAAAAAATATCATACAAATGTTTTGAATAACTTTAATATTTTGAATTATTTGAATAAAACTTAAATTTATACCATATTGTACAATTCGATTTTTTCCATTTTATGCTATTTAAAGGAAAAACATTATATTGGTCAGTAATTGAAAGGAATAATAAGTTCAACTAATATTTATAAAATTTTATCGGATTGCAATATTTAATTTTAGGAAAATAATATACAATGTTACCAAATTATTATAAGAAGAAATATTAGAATCATAAACAAAAGAAACTTGAAAACGATTTGAATGACTATATTATTACAAATTTTTATTCGAATTCTTAAAAAAAACTCGTGAAAATCAATAGTAAGTTCTTACTATTATGTCACAACCATGATTGATGCTCAGTTCAGTAAAAGTATATATGGATGTTTATCAGTAATACTGCGATTATAATATATAAATAATTGCAATTTATTTATTAGATAATTATAAATTTTTGAATAATTATAAATGCAATTTATCTGAGTAATCATTGGCTCACTCGATGTTAAGAATGATTAAACATATACATTAATAAGAAATCTAGCATATAAATAAACGAGACCCGCATAATTTACTCAAAAACATAACAAACAATAATATACTTGTATACACAAGCACATATGACTTTTTCTTTATTATTGTAAGAGATTCAATGTTAATGTTGTATTCAGATTCATTGATACACTAGAAGAGAACAACAAAAGTATTTTATATTAAGAAAGTGAGAATGATCAATTAAATCTGAAATTTTTTTAGATGTGTTAAAATTATATGGATTATGTCAATTTTAATTGATGAATTATGACATTGACAAATATCTGAAATCTTATAAAATCAGGACTTTGTTTAATAAATTAAAAACTAAAGACACCTGGCCAACTTTAGTTAATGGATTATTACATCGACAATAGTATAACATCAACCTAGACGTTGAATTTCAAAAACTAACATTTTGTCAATAAATCAGTTTATATTAATAGTAATATATATTTACTTTATTGAATATTACGATTACAAGTCTTTACGACTTTAGTTATGCATTTTTAATCTTTTTAAATTGAGTAATGTAGTTATAAGTTAGTAGTGACTTTAGTAATCAAATAGTTTATTACTCATAGTTTATTTAACTAAAACTCAAAAAATTTCCTCAACTCTGCATTCAACATATGTGTTATTTTTCTGAAATTAAAATGACCTTCTCCATTAATTAGAAATATCATGCAAATAAGTCTCAACCAAATGTGTAGGAGGAGACGTAACTACAGAAAAACAATCAATCAAACAAGGAATTTTAGCTAAACCATGAGCCATCCCGTTTGCTTGTTTTCGAATATGGCGAACACACACTCCTGGCATATCCTGCATCATAATCTTACAATGCTCAGTAATATGGCCAACTTCCAGTAAATTGACAATACCTTCAGTAATTGCCTTGACAGCTACCATAGAGTCTGATTCAATAATCATTTTATCATCATTTCTCTCTTTAACCCAGGATAGAGCTTCTCTAATACCCATAGTTTCTGCCTCCAACACATTACCAGGTGAAGCCAATCCTATAGTCCTCCCTTCCAAGAAGCTACCTCTGTGGTCGCGGATTAACATACATATAGTACAAGTTGCAGCACCTTCATAAAAAGAAGCATCCACATTTACCTTTAGTGTTCCCTCCTCTGGGCATCTCCAACTAGTCGTCTGCAGATCTGAATCATTAGTAACAGGGTTAACATCAATATTCTGCCTACACCTAGGCTTCCTCCACTCTACAACTGTGTGAAAGCTACCCTCCATAGCTATAGCAGGGTTGATCATTTTTTCCTCCCAAACTCGCTTGTTTCTCCAATACCATATCCCCCACAAAGTAGTGCAGATTTTACTCAATTCCTCACCTGAGCTTTCAACACACTTTTGCAGGAGCCATTCAGGAAGCGAGAAGATCTCTTTCATATTAAATGTTAACTCCACAGACCTCCAACAATTAACTGCGAACTGACAGTCAAAGAAAATATGCAACAGGTGTTCTATATCCGCATTGCACATGGGACAAGTGATGGGTAAAGAAACACCTTTATTTCTGAGCCAAATACGTACTGGGAGGTTATTTCTGCAGATCCGCCACACAAAAATCTTTATTTTATGAGGAACATTAAGTTTCCATAGCCGTTTCCGCCCGCTCGATTGAGGCACCCAGATTTCACTCCTATGTTGATCAAACCATAATTGATATCCAGTCTTCACATCGTACATACCGTTCTTAGACCTGGACCACACTATCCTATCACCAACAACATGTTGAGGCACCTTAATTGCCAGGATAGCAGCTGCATCTGTTGTACTGAACATATCTCTAACTTTTCTCTCATTCTATATCTTTGTACCGGAATAAAACAAAGAGGAGACAAGTTCATTTCTTCCCTCATAGATATGAAGGTTTTCAACATGGAAATCTTGTTTTGCTTTCAACCAGGGATCTGTCACAGCTACAATACTTTTGCCATCCCCAACAACCCATCTAAACCCAGATTTCAGAGACTCCTTTGCATTCAATATCCCTGTCCAGATATAACTGGATCCTTGACCCTTATCAGCTTGCATGATGTGTCCATTCGGGAAATACTTTGCTTTTAAAATACGAGAGACAAGGAGGTTCGGTTTATCAATGCACTTCCAGACATGCTTCCCAACAAGAGCTAGATTATACCCTTGCAAACTTCTAAACCCCAGACCTCCCCTATCTTTTGACATACTCATTTTATCCCACGAATGCCATTTCACCCCTCGACCTTGAGTATTATTAGAGACCCACCAGTACTGATTAAACATACGTTCAATATCTAGACACAAGGATTTTGGGAGGATAAAACATGACATACAGAACGAAGGAATAGCCTGCGCTACATTTTTTATTAACATTGCCTTGCCCGCCCTTGACATAGGTTTAGCCCTCCACCCTTGGATTCTTTTATGCACTCTTTCTTTGATAAACCCAAAAACTCTCTTCTTCGATCTCCCTATCAAAACAGGCAGCCCTAAGTAATTGCTAGTGGATATATCATTGTGGACACCCAGAATAGTTGCCAACTCCTCTTGTTTGTCTCGACGAACATTAGCACTAAACATAACTCCTGACTTCTGGAAATTCACCGCCTGACCTGATAATTCCTCGTACTCTTTCAAGATATTTTTTACTCGACCAGCTTCCTCTGTTGATGCTTGGAAAAACAAAAAACTGTCATCCGTGAATAAAAGGTGATTAACTTCAGGAGCTGTTTGACTAATACGGCAACCATGAATTGATCCAGTTTCTTAAGCTTTATCTAAAGCATTCGACAACCCCTCTATACAGAATAAAAATAAATACGGGGACAAGGGGTCCCCTTGTCGAAGTCCTCTTCGAGGGAAAACTGGTCCAACAGTCGAGCCATTCAAACAGAAATCATAAGACACAGTCGAGACACAGAGCATTACCCAATCTATCCACTTCTTGCAAAATCCTATAGCCTCCAGCCTTTGCTTTAAGTACTGCCAATTTACTCTGTCATATGCTTTACTGATATCTAATTTTAGCGCAACCTCACCCTTTTCACTTCTCCCTTTTCTTCGCATATGATGAATTATCTCGAACGCTACTATCACATTATCAGTAATGTTTCTACCAGCTATAAAAGCTGACTGAGATTCAGAAATAAGACCAGGTAGTAGTACACGTAATCTGTTAGACAACACTTTAGCAATGACTTTATAAAGAACATTGCAAAGTGCAATAGGTCTTAAGTCTTTCATTCGACACACTTGTTCTACCTTTGGGATTAACACTACGTTTGTGTTGTTCACCTCTGCAGGAAATGTACAATCCCTCAACCAAGTCTTACAACAGTTAAACACCTCCCTACCCATGAGACTCCAAAATTTTTGATAGAAAGCAGGATTAAGCCCATCCGGCCCAGAAGCCTTGTCCGGATGCATCTGCTTTAAAGTAAATGTGAATTCGTCATACGAAAACTCTTCTGTTAACCTTCTGTTCTGTTCCTGCGTTACCTTTCTTGGACATTCTGGTGGATTATGCACCACTGAGTTTTCTGGCTCCTTGAATACACCTTCGAAATACTTCTTTATCACCTCCCCCATTTCTGGCAAAATATCCACACGTTGGCCATCCTCTGTATCTAGAAACCTTAGATGAGTCGTTTTCCTTCTCACAGATGCACAAGCATACAGACGACATTCTATGGATTACGTTTTAATCTTTTCGTTTTAAACGTACAGTGACTACCCTGTTTGACAAAAATAGAAAAATATATAATTTGCTTAATAAGCTATAGTAGAAACGTCTTGTACGTTGATAATGTTTACATGAAAATCATACACATTGATAAACAATTAACTTATATTTGATATAGCTGGGGCGTTGCACAATATTTTCCAATAATAAAACAATCAAGAATATTATAATTGCATGTCGCACAAAAAAAAACTCTAGAAAATGACCCGTGCCTCGCACGAGTTAGTATGCTAGTATTATTAATACCCCAACATAGACTTCTAATTGATGAGACATTTTATTAATGATAACTCTAAAATATAAAAAATTATCATTTATGTAGATACACGTGTGTATATGACTTTTATTCAGTTAAATAATTGAAATACCCTCAAAAGTTCATAAGACATTTTATTCAGATTAAAATGACAAAAATACCCTCACATTTAATATTTCTTGGAAAAATGTTTTTATAGGAAATCGAATATAGGTATCACCCAACAAAGAGTTTCTATTCATCAGACAATTTATTTAGCGTAATGACCGATGTGCCTTCGACAATTCATGAGACATTTTATTCGGTCTGAGTAAATTTTAGTTCATGGATTATGACATTTAAATGATATAATATCAACCTAGACGTCAATATCTTAAAACCTAACATTTTTTCGTCGAGAAGCAACTTACATTAACGTTCAACTTTTGCAATTAGATATAATTAATCATATGTATTAATTTTTAGTTTACTTCATGTGGATATACATACAATTTCATTCTATAAATTAACTTCTAATTTTTTTTCTTTTAAATATAGACTAACTACACAAGCTGCATTGATTCAGTAAATATAAATTACATGACATAAACAAGAAAATATATAATTTTTCTTAATGAGCTAAATTAGCAACGTTGTAGGTTGCTAATGTCTTACATGTAAATCATAGACATTGATAAT
>PHNY01211822.1:14001-25179 GCA_003724115.2 Anethum foeniculum
CTTGCAACTAAAACAATCAGTTATATAACTTTTTTTACATCTTCTAAAAAATAATTGAAATTGATTTTGGTTACATTTGAAATTACTTTTGGTTGTATCAAGTTGCATCGAGTTGTAAAATTTGTAAATAAAAAATTTTGAACATATATTTTTGCCAAAATAATTAAAAACAATGTATTTTTTTTGAAAAACCTCTTTTCCTTTATATAATGAAGTTTACGATAAATAAGAAAGGTTATAGTTGTATGCCTAACTTATGTTATATATTTGGAATTTATTAAAAAAGACATATAATTAAGATTCTTTTTAATATATTTGAAATAGAAATAACATTCAAATATGACTCTCCAAAATTTTAACATGTATATTTTATGTTATTATGATGTACACGTATTTTAATTTTTAAGAATATATATTTTAAAAAATTCTTGGAGCTCTAGAAACGATCAAATCATATTTATCTTTTTTTCTACAACTCATCTATTTTAAATATTAAAATCAAAACATCCTTTTTAGGCCCTATTTTTTAAAAAATTAAATAGAAGTTTCTTTTAAAATGGATGCGAGATTTAAAATTGAAATATCAAAACTTCCTTTTTTTATTTTCTATTTTAAAGAAAAAAATCAAAATCTTTATTAAATTAGATAAGAGATTTAAAATAGATAGATCAAAACTTTCTTTTTAGGTCCTGTTTTTTTAAAAAAAAAAGAAAATTAAATCCTTTTCTTACCATATCGATAAGTAATCAAATATTTTAGTTTGTAAATTAATTTTGAATATGAACGTTGGACATGATATGATTATATACTTATTTATAATTTTTTCTTTATATTTTCACTCTTTTTTTGTAATAACGACTTGGATGGAAAAATATTGTACTTATCCTCACGAGGCCCAATAACGAGTTTTTTTTAATTGGGAAATTGGAGTAGGTTTTGATTTTTTTTTTTAATTTTTAATTTTTTTAGCCACACAAAATATAAGACTTGAATCTTAACGTAATATAATGTATAGTCATAGGCATCATATCATATACTTAATCGTAAACAATTTGGTTTTATATACTTTTAGCTTACTCTTATAGTTGGATTTATTTCATGATGTTAAATACTGATTCTCAATGATCAGGAGAAGCTCAGGATGACTGGTCAGGATTTGGATGCTAACGTCATCAGTATTTGGTGTCATCAGTATTTGCTGTGTCGTCAGTATTTGACATGGCATCAGGATTTGAATACCATCAAGAAATGACGACCAGTCAGGATTTGAATATCAATTCTGTTCCTTAATTTGAAGAATAGATTACTGTCGGTGCCTGAGTTATAGGATCTTGTTAAATCAATTTAGGATATGTATTATATGCAGTTAAAATTTGATAGAGTATATCCTGGATTGATTTTATAACTGGGTAATATATAAACCCAGTATATGTCATCATATTAAGCGATTCACTCGAGTATTGAAATTGACCTAGCAGCTCTCAAGAATATCAATATTTCTTGAGAGAGTTTTGTAACAGTTTTTATCAGTAATAAAAAGTTGTTATATTTTCATACTTGTTCGAATTAATTATACAACTGTATCCAACCCCCCTTAAACAATTGTATCTTACTGGGCAACAAGTGGTATCAGAGCCTAACTGATAAAGCAATATCAGGTTAGATCAAAAATGTCTCAGAACAAGTATGAGAGCATCAAAATACCCATTCTGAAGAAAGTTGAATATCCAACATGGAAGGTGAAAATGTTGATACACCTAGAAGCAACAGATCCTGATTATCTTGATATAATCAATGATGGACCACCAGTTCCAACTAAATTGGTGCCAGTATCTGCACTGTTCCTGAACATTATCATATCAAGAAAAGGAAAGAATGGACTGCTGAAGAGAAAGCTTTTGTTCTTAAGGATGCAAAGGTAAGAAACATTTTGGATAACAGTCTTGATTCTGTGATGTCCAACAGGGTGATAGCCTGCAAGTCTGCAAAGGAAAGCTGTTCTTATTCAAGAGTATAAACAGTTTGAGGCCAGAGCAGATGAGAGTCTCACTGACATTCATGATAGATTTCTGACTCTGCTGAATAATCTATCATTGGTGGGAAAGGTGTATGATCTGGAAGATTCAAACACAAAGTTCTTGAGAGCTTTGAATGAAGTATGGGAAACACAGACATCCATCATAAGACATCAGTATGACTTGGATGTTATCTCTTTGGATGAAGTTTATGGAATGTTCAGAACTCATGATCTGGAGGTTCAACAAAGGAAAGAAAGGAAAAGCAACAAAGGAAAGTCAGTTGCTTTGAATGCAAATGTCAAAGGAACTAAGGCGAATATCTCTGAGAGTTTTATGAAAAGGAATTATGAACCAAAATCAGATACTGATGATATCAAATCCTGATGATGATACTTGATTCTGATACTGAAATGGACATGACAGATCATGATATCATGCAGATGGCTGTCATGATAGTCAAAGGCTTCAATAGAATGAGGTTTAGGAAATCTCTGAAGAATAGAAACTTCAGGAATAAGTATTCTGGCGGAGAGAAGAAATTTTCTGGTAAAAAGGAAAATAAAGACTACAAGACTGGCAGAGTGGACAGATCAAAGATCAAGTGCTACGATTGTGATGAAGTTGGTCACTTTGCTACTGAATGCAAGAAGGCAAGGAATGAAAAGGGCAAAAGCAAAGCACTAATCACTTTAAATAAGGATTGGATGGATTCTACAGACTCTGAGAATGAAGAGATAAGCTATGCACTGCTGGCTAGCTTTGACAACACTGATTCTCCTGATGCTAAGGTATCAACTTCACCTTTTAACTTTGATACTGATAACTTATCTGAGTTGAAATCTTTTCTTAAAATTCTTCATGGAAACTTTAAGACTAAAACCTTAGAGAATGATAGACTGATAAAGGAAAATGAAGAGTTAAAAACAAGAAATGATGAGTTAGAGTCTGATTTAATAATCATGCATGAAATTAAGAAAGAATGTGATAAAGCTAACCATATAGAAAAGAAAATGGAAATTAAGCACAGTATGCTAGAAAAAGTTTTAGAAGATGAAAGGAAATTTTTTAAAACCTGGACATACTCAAGGAAAAAGGTTCATAGCATGATCACTAAGAAAAACTGGAAAGAGTGTCTTAGATATGTAGATGAAAATAATGATGTTGATACTGAAAATGAGATAACTTATACAACTCCCACTTCAGGAACAAGTGAACCCAAATCCACTTTTGAGAAGGGTTCAATCTCTACATGTCAGGAAAAGAAAGAGATTGCCAAACCAGAGAAAGAGGAAAAGGACATAGGACTACTGTCAAAAGGATAGTTGAAAAAGAAAATATCTGAGGTTACTAGAAAAACTCAGACAAAGAGTCCTAAAAGAAACAGGAATGGAAAACAAGGAATTTCTAAAGCAAATAACTATAAGTTTATTCTTGATGCTCCAAGAAAAGCTTGTTTTAATTGTAGTAATTCTAATCATCTTGCTATTGATTGCAGGAAAAGTAAGAAGAATAAAACTGTTATTTATAAGTCTGATGTTAGGAGTAGGGCAGTATTTTATAAACCACAAAATCCTTGTTTCCATTGTGGTAGCATTTGGCATTCTATTTATACTTGTAGTGCATATCATGAATTGTATCATAATTATTATGATCCTTTGCCCAAGTTTAATGAAAAATCTCTGATAATGCTGCTAGAACTGCATCTCAATTTTCCTCTACTAACATAGCAAATACTGATGGATGAAATCCTGATAGGATTAATCCTGACAAGGTTAATGATGGACCAAATCTTGATAAAATTAATATAGTCAGAAAGACTTTTGAGACACAAAAACTTAAGTTGTACAAAAAGAGGGCCCAACAAGTGTGGGTCCTTAAAAATTCTTCTAATTAATCAAATTTTTTATTGCAGGGTAATAGGAGAAATGTACTTGTCTTGGACAGTGGATGTTCTAGACACATGACTGGAAATAAATCCCTGCTATCAGAATTTGAGAGGAAGGCTGGCCCAAATGTTCTTATGTTGATGGCAACATAGGTCATACTTTGGTATAAGGCAACTTGGTGATCTCAAATGTCACAATTGAGAATGTAGATCTTGTAGAAGGACTGAAGCATAATCTTTTGAGCATCAATCACTGACAAAGGTTATCATGTAGTATTCTATGAATCTCATTGTGATGTGATTCATTCAAAATCAAAAAAAATTGTTCTTAAAGGATACAAACATGGGAATATCTATGAAGCAAGTCTGCATGCAAATACTGATGGAGAAGCTACTTGTCTTATAAATAAGGCATCAGTAGATGAGAGCTGGAACTGGCTAGGGATGGAAATCGGGTCGGATCGGGTAGGGTATAACAGAATCCATATCTAAATCCGAAAATTTAATCCATACCCGAACCCGAAAAATACCCGAAAATAAATACCCGAACCTTATCCAACGGATTTCGGATCGGATTCGGGTATACCCGAAACCCGAATTTTTTTGGATTGGATATGAATATACCCGAAACCCGAACCCGAAATCCGAAAATACGTATAACTATTAAAATTGCAAGTGCAAGGGATCGAACACGCGACCTTGAGCATTAGGGAAAGATGCATTTTAATTTGGCACCTTTAACCATTCCACTACATTATTAATTGTGTATATATATAAATAACTAATGTTTTAATAATGAAATCCAATTCATACCAAATTAACAAGATTTAGCATCAAAAGATGATTTGTTTATCCTATCATTTTAAATTATACAATAATTAAATTTTATTAAATTTTATTATTAGTTATGTTAACATAGAAATAGATATATGTTCTAAAATTATACAATAATATGTATAATACATCTAATGTATAGTATATAAAATAATATATGTGTATATCCTGCATAATGTATTATACTATATATTATATAAAATTATATATACATATATAAATAATTATAAAAATATATATATATATATATATATATATATATATATATGTATTCGGGTTTTTTTTCGGGTTTCGGATTCGGATCGGGTTTGGATTGGGTTTCGGATTTTGGATCGGGTTTCGGATCGGTAAACCTAAAATCCAAATCCAAATCCAAAAAATCGGGTTCGGTAAATTCAAAATTTCGGGTTTCGGATCGGGTATCCGTCGGGTCGTATTATTTTGCCATCCCTAGAACTGGCATAAAAAGCTCTCACATTTAAACTTTAATACAATCAATGAGCTTGCAAAGAAGGAGCTGGTGAGAGGACTACCCAACATGCTTTATTCATCTGATGGATTATGTGATGCATGTCAGAAATCTAAACAAAGGAGGGTATCTTCAAAAGTAAAACATAATTTTCAATCACTGAGCCATATCACATGCTTCATCTTGATCTCTTTGGACCAGTAAACATCATGTCCATTAACAAGAAGAGGTACACTCTAGTGATTGTTGATGATTTCACTAGAAATACTTGGGTTTATTTTCTACACAGGAATGATGAAACACCAGAAATACTCCTGGATCATGTCAAGCTAATAGAGAATGGATCAAATTACCAAGTGAAGATTCTTAGAAGTGATAATGGAACATAATTTAAAAATTCAAAAATTTAGGAATTCTGTAAAAACAACGGCAAATCTCAACAGTTCTCAGCTCCTGGCGCTCCTCAGCAAAATGGTGTTGTTGAGAGGAAAAATAGAACATTGATTGAAGCTGGTAGGACATTGCTAGAAGACTTCCTACATACTTTTTGGCTTGAAGCAATTAACACAGTTTGTTATACTCAAAATATTACTTTGATAAACAAGCATGGTGTTACTCCTTACCAGATGCTTAAAGAAAAGAAGCCAAGCTTAACACATCTGCATGTGTTTGGTTGCAAATGCTTTGTTCTTAAAACTCATACTGAACAGATGGGATAGTTTGAACCAAAAGCTGATGAAGGAATATTTGTTGGCTACTCAAAAGCAAGAGCATATAGAGTTTTCAACCTGAGGACAAATACTGTTGTTGAATCTATCAATGTTACTTTTGATGATAAATAGATTCTTGGGTTTAAATCTAATAGTCTTTTTCTCTTTCAACGGATAAGCATCAACATCCGTTGATTCCTTACCCGCTGATCCTTCATCCGTTGAAAGACCATCAGCTAAGTCCATGTCCAACTTCTTTTTGTCTTTCTTCCAGGCTTCTTCACAAAATGATTCAATTCCTTGAACTCTAACAATTTGTGCACTAACGTCCCTAGAGGTTTTCCAGGCCTTAATGACTTCTTGTTCTCGTTCAAGTTGCTTTCTTAGAATTTCCTCTTTCTTTAAAGATTCAGTCAATTCCTCTATAGCAATCTTACATTGAATTTTCAATTTTCCAAACTCAATAAATTGAGCTTCTAATGTAGCATTTCTATCACTCAAAAATAGATTATTTTCTTTAATCATAGTGTTCTCTTTTGTGAGTGATTTAAGTGTGACACGCAAATGATACAATTCAGTTGACATCTCATTTATAGCATCATTGCATTCATCTTTAGAAAGCTGTGAAAGATCAGTAGTGATTACCTGATTGCTAGATGAACTGACCTCTGTTTCATCTGATTTAGCCATGAAAGCTAGGTTGACATAATCCATGTCTTCATCTGCATCATCTCCATCAGCCGCCCAGTCATTTCTTGAGTTATGAAGGCTCTTTCCTTCTGTTTGAGCAAGTCAAAGTATTTCTTCTTATAGTCCACGGGCTCAAACTTCTTCTTTTCATAATTTGGCTTTCTACACTCATTTGCAAAATGACCACTTATTCCACACTTGAAACATTTAAACTTAGTTTTGTCAACCATGTTTCTGTTGGACTTCACAGCTCTTGGATATTTCTTAAATTTGAGTTTTACAAATCTTCTAGACAGGAAGGCTAGATGCTCATCAACATCATCTAAGTCATCTTGACTTGGACAGTCTTTATCTTCAGCCATCAAACCTTTGCCCTTGCTTACCTCAGACCTGCCTTCACAAACATTAGTGTTTGATGCAGTTTTAACGGGTTCAACCTTCATTTCCTCCACTATCTCATGTTCAGATACCAATGCCACAGATCCACCTTTCTTCCTTCCTTTTTCTAACAGCCCATCTTGCTCCATTTCAAGCTCATAAGTCTTCAATATTCCATACAGTCTTTCAAGGGTAAAATCCTTGTACTCTTGTGAGTTTCTCAAAGAGACTGTCATTGGCTTCCATTCTTTTGGTAATGACCTCAGAAATTTCAGGTTGGAATCCTTGGTTTGGTAAACCCTTCCATACAGCTTTAGTCCATTCAATAGTTTTTGAAATCTACTGAAAGTGTCATTCAAAGACTCACCATCTTCAAAATAAAAATGTTCATATTACTGTATGAGAAGTTGCATCTTGTTTTCTCTAACTTACTCAGTTCCCTCACACAATACTTGGACTATGTCCCAAACTTCCTTAGCAGATTTGCTGTTTATGACATTGTCAAACATGTCTTGATCAAGACCATTAAACAGTATGTTCATGGCCTTTTTATCTTTATAGACTTCTTCAATATCTTCAAGAGTCCATTCTGCTTTAGGCTCTGGAACAGTTTGCTCATTACCAGTAGCATCAACGGCTTCAGTGGTAACTTTGAGAGGGACATGAGGACCATTTTCTATGCAGTTAACATAGGTTTCATCTTGAGAGAGCAGATGAAGGTGCATCTTCACTTTCCAGTGATGATAATTATCTTTGTCCAGAATTGGAATCTTCACACCAATGTCCTTCTTGCTCATGTTGCTAGATTGCTTTGATCTTTAAACTCTTTGTATGTCAAGAGCTTGCTCTGATACCAATTGTTAGTTCCCAACAATGTAGCAACAGAATTACAGAAGGGGGGTTGAATGGAATTATGTATAACTTTTTCTCTTTTTGAAAGATTCAAATAAGATATGCAATAGTGTTTAAAATATGCAATAATGCAAATGGAAATATTGAAGCATCCTAAAACACAAAGTAGTAAACACACAGTTTAAAAACTTTCTGGTGGATTTGTTCTTTTACCAGAGATGTATATTTGAAGAAATCTCTGTGATGCAAAATCCACACAGCTGCTACAAGTCTTTTAGCTACTATCTCACTCAAGAGTGCTCTATAAAAATACAGCTTTTCTAACTTGCTTGAATGCTAAAATACTTGCTACACTTGGTTTATATATTACCAAGTTACATGTGCAATAAAAAAAGATAAAACATCTAAACAGCTAGGTCCATGCACATGTTTCTTCATTTCTCTGTCCAATACAATCAAAGAAAAATATAGCATCTTTGAACGCCTTTGTTTTGCCTTAAAATGGAAATGCTTCACTTTCTTCTAAAACTCCTAAGTAGGCTGCCACATTCCTTTTGTGCACTATCAACTCATGTGACTCTGTCAGCTTCTGTCAAGTCACTATCAACCTTTATCTTGTAGATCAACCGTTGAAGCTTTACTTATGTCATCCGTTGAAACTTTATTGGAGTTATCCGTTGAAGGTTCATTGGCGTTATCCGTTGAGACCTTATCTGATAACAGTTGAAAGTATTTAGCTAGATCATTCGTTGAAGGTATTGTTGAGTCATCCGTTGAAGATTACCATTTAGCAGTTGAAGGTGTTTCTATAGCAGTTGATACTCTTTCACTTATACAAAATTACAAGGCATTTTATTTTACATTTAGCCCACCTATTTTGCATATCTTGCTACTAGTCAACATGACTTAGAATCATACTACAACTTCTAAACTTCTCAGCTATAATAATGTACAGAATGTGCTACTCACTTATTGAAATTAAGCAACACTATCAACGGATAACAAGAATGTTCTTATCCGTTGACATTTACTTGAATAACACTAACAAGTCTACTTAAGGTGTTTTGAGGAGTTATCATCAAAATTACAACATATTCCTAACATTGTGTGTGTATGGTGGATGTGTCCTTGAACAGATAGAGGTTTGTAGATTCTTTATATTTCTAGAGGATCACCTTTACTAGATGTAACACATGAGACCTTGTTAGGAATATGTTGTAGTCTTGATGATAATTCACCAAAACACCTTTGTGTAGATTAGTTATCATTTCAATTTGTAGCTTCAACGGATAAGCATTCTACCCTATCCGTTGAAAAGAGTAGCTTGTCTTTGATTCACAAGTTTGCAACACATTCTGTATGCTAGTTTAACTGAGATAGTTTAGAAGTTGAAGATAATTCCCAAGTCATGTTGACTACTAGTAAGATACACAAAATAGGTTGGTTAAATGTATATATTCAATGCTTTGTAATTTTGTGTAAGTGAAAGAGTTTTCAACTGCTAAGAAGACATCTTCAACAAATAAACTACAAGCTTCAACGGATGACTATATAGAGCTTCAACGATCCCAATGAAGCCTCAACGGATAATTCAGATTTTAATGAAGATTCAACGGATAACTCCAATCAAGCTTCAACGGATGATCATAAAGATAGCAGTTGACAGTGACTTTACATGACTGACAGCGTCACATGGGTTGAAAGTATACAAAAGGAATGTGGTAGCCTGATTAAGGTTTTTAGAGGATCATGAAGCATTTCCATTTCCGTGCAAAACAGGAACGTTCAAAGATGCTGTATTCTTCCCAGATTGCATTGGATAGAGAAATGAAGAAGCATGTGCTTGGACCTAGTTAATTAGAATATGTTTTATTTGTCTTTTTGCACATGTATCTTGGTAGTATATAACCAAGTGTAGCAAGTAGATTAGTAGTGATTTCTGAGTTGAAAGAAATATATTGTAATCACTTGTAAGCAGCTGCGTACAATTTTGTATCACAGAGATCTTCATCAATATACATCTCTGATGGTGATTCAATCCACCAGAAAGTTTTTAAATCTGAGTTCATCTTCTTTGATTTAAATATATTAGTTAGCATCTTTTAATTTCAGAAAAATTCTCTGAATTCCATTCAACCCCTCCTTTTGTAATTCAGTTGTTACATTGTTGGGAACTAACAGACCTCGGAAGATTAAAGGCTCTAAACGTTCCCATTCAATTCTATCAGCAGTGGCTCTTAAATTTGGATTTGTTAATAATTGGGGGGCGATAGTTGTAAGTGTAACACCCCCAAATCCAGGGTCAGGAATCTGGGTTGTCACTTGCAACTTTACAGATCCTTTTCAAAACATTTCCTTTATATTTCTCATCAACACATAATTACTCATATCTCGACCTTTACATTTCACACACACACACACACACACACACACACACACACACACACACAGAGGTTATAGTCTCAGAGAACGCACCAATACAATACTGAACCATAATGAAACAATGGTTCACAAATTAAAAGTTATTACAGACCCAAAAGGATTAAACATAAGTTTACCCGTTTTTTGTCATAATATTACACAAGTCCTAAATATAAATAAATTTGATACCAAAAGCTGAAAGTCTAGCCTAGGGGTAGCTTCTACCTCTGCAGCAATGGCGGTTACGATATTAGCTGGTAGTCGAGGAGTGTTTCCCACGGACTTGCGTAGGGTATGCTTGAGCATGGCCATCTTGCCTAGCTATTGTTGTGTGTTAAATAAATAAAGTAAGAATGAGCAATACAGCCCACAAGAATATATAACTGATTGATAATGCATAATGCCCTTTTTCATAATACCTCTAAAACCTTTGTTATGCATAAAATGAACAAAGTTTTAGTAATGTTTAACGATGAAGTTACTACGTACTTCAACATAAAATCTTTTCATAATTTCTGAAAACCTCTATTAGTAGAATATGAACAGAGTTCGAATGTACGTCATAAAATACTGATACAAGGTGATCTTATATATCCAACCTTGTCTTTTATCATTTTTCATAACTCTTTTCTTCTAAAAGCATTATCATTCTTTCACTTTTGTAACATATAAATAAATGTTACAATTTAAAACATAGATATATTTTCTTGTAAAACCACTGAGAACTTCTTTTGTTAGATAATTTGATGATCATTGTTTATCACTTAGACAAATCAGAGTTTATCGTCAGTGTTTGACAGATTGATATCAGTATTTGATATCAGGGTTTATCATCAGTATTTACTGTCAGACCCTGTTGAAGCAGCAAATCAATCAGTGATTGATTTGATTGAAGATCTTGAAGATTGCAAGAATGTGTCG
>PHNY01211909.1:358-10806 GCA_003724115.2 Anethum foeniculum
TCAGTGACTTGTAGTAGACTTTAAAACTTCTTCTAATGTTTTGATTCTTTGTGTTTGCCTTGTCTTCATTTCTTCCTGATTTCTGTGTAGACGTATTATTATTTACATGTCATGTTCTAGTGTTGAGTTATCATGTCTTCATGTTCATACAGCTTCGCAATCTCACCAACAAGCTTTATCGCTCCCTTTTATACAGTATTTTGAACTGTATGTTATTCTCAGAAATTGGGGAATGTTACTATCCCTTGAATAGTATTTTGAACCACATGGTATTTTGAAATCAAATGATATGCCTTCAAGATTTTTGGTTGCTATACCAACAAAGATTAGTGAATTTCAAAACTTCATAAGTCGTGAAGATATTATTCTACGGTGAAATACTTGCTGAACATTATTGTGCTCACCCTTGCTTTATTTATTAAACCTTTCAGTGACTGGAGAATATAGTCAATTATTCCGTACTACGAGGCTAGAAGGGGAATATTTAACCCTGAGATAGCCAGTTCAGAGTGGTTAATGCAGAAGTAAGTTGCTTAAGTGCAGCTAGTGTTAGAAAGACTTATTTATAAGTATCGTTGTAAATATAACTTCATGTAGACGTTGTGTTTACAGTATAAGATCCTGATTAGTACATTTGGTTTGTAATAACTATTGCTACTTTTATGAATCATTTCTAAGGCTATAACTTGTGTATGTGTAAAGGATCTGGGGTCATCTGGTGTTTTATTATTGGATTGTTGAGTTAGTGCAGGTAATATTTGATTGCACGGTAGCGTAACGACCCAGATTCCTGACCCCGGATTTGGGGGTGTTACACACAATTTAGTAATATCTGTTTATTTAGCACAGGGGAAAAAAGTCAATATAGAATCAATCAATAGAAGAAATATCAAGTGGAACAACACAGAGCAATCGATAAACATACATATATGCAGCTGTATAGAGCAACCGATTATGGAGACACGGAGCAATTGAGGTCAGCAACAGCGGTTAATAAATCCCTAGTGCACCAATGGTTGATTTGGGACTCGACTGAAATGAAGTGGAAAATAATAGCAGTGTAGTTTTGACATCAAATGATGTCGTATCCTTGAAAGGACGGGACTTGCTTTTCATGAAAATGTAGGCGGGATCTGAAAATTGGAAAAAGAACAAAGCAGACTCGAGCTCGCATTACTATTACCAAAGCCGCGAACTAGCTGCTAATACTGAAGAAAAAAATTAGATAAAAAAATAAATGTAATTAAGTAAATATAACATCCACAATTAATTTTAAAAAATTTCAGTAGTGAAGAACTTAATTATATTTAATGTAGAATATTCATAATTATTTTCATAAATAATTAGTGTTTCCAATTAGTATTTTGATTTCTCAAAAATATTTCTTGATGCTTAACCCGTATGAATGTCAAAATCTATATATTTTAGTGATATTTCAATTATTTCATATAAAATTAAATTTATTTAGTTAGAGATTTTAACGATCAACTAGTGATTTGACCAACACTTACAACTAGTGTTTCATCCAGAATTGGTATTTTAATCTTTCAAAAAATATTTCTCGATGGCCCAATCATATGGTGTCAAAATGTGTACATTTGAGTGATATTTAAAAAAAATTAAAAAGAAATTGTATTTAGTTTAAGATTTTAAGAATTGACCAATCATTTGACCAAAAGTTCAAACTAGTGTTTTGTCCAGATTGGTGTTCCGATTTTTAAGAAATAATATTTCTCGACATTTCAACCGTATGGATGTCAAGATTTGTGTATTTATTAAAAGAAATTAATTGTATTTGGTTTTAGAGTTTAATAGTCAACTAATGATTTGACAAATACTTATAACTAGTGTTTTGTCCTGAATTGGTGTTTTGATATTTTTTAAAATTACTCATCGACGATCCAATCGTATTAATTCTAAATTCTATGTATTTATTGATATTCTAAAAGTTTCAGGAAAAAATAAATTTTTTTAGTTTGAAATTTTAAAAGTCAACAAGTTATTTGACCAATATTTCTAGCTAATGTTCCATTTCGGATTGGTGTTTTGATAATTTTAAAATATTTTTTGACAATCAAACCATATTAATGTCAAGATCTATATATTTTAATAATATTCTAAAATTTTTATAAAAAAATAAAATTTATTTAATTTAAGCTTTTAATAGTCAAATAACTACAGTTAGTTGACTAATACTTATAACTGAGTTATGTCCTCAATAGTTGATATTACCAATTGGACGGACACTATTATAATCTCAACTAGTACTAAAACAAACATAGTTACCTCAATAAACTATCACCTGACAAGTGACAACCCTTATAAAGATTTTCCAACATTTCTCTAATATTTAATACAATCCTAATAATATTATATATATTTCAATATTATCTCTTCCTTATTTTATCATTTAATTTTCAAAATATAACTACACTTACCTAGTTGGTACCAAGAAATTTTATCTATTTAGAAATGTATTATAAATTTTACCGTCGTCGATCTACATTTATAATTTTGATAAAAACTATGGACTATGGTTTGTGGTCAAATATATGGATAAATGAGACCCAAAACAATCAAAATATTAAATATGACCTACAATGGTCCATTCTAATGTTACCAAAAAAAATTAATTCGTTATAATAATTAAGATGCAATAATTCTAACTGGATTACTTTTTGCATGAACCCTTCAAAACTAACAAAGTTAACATCCGTAAGGTTGTATCATTCAAATTGTAATTTAAATATCGGAAAACTAGTAAACCTAGGCATAAATGGCCAAACCCCTAAATCCAAATTTTAAATAATATATTTCACCAAAGCATTGAACAATATAACGTAATATTGATATTATTTTTACAGGCTTAATACTTTAATCTATACTAGTTTTAATGTATACACTATATTGTCGTACTAAACACATAAAACATTTGTAAATTTTAGAAATTAGTGAGTACCGATTTAATTTTAAAAATTTCTTAAATAAATATAAAGTCAATCTTTATTTATCTTTTTTAAATTAAATTTGATTGGTGACTACAATAACTTTTAATATGTTGTTTCTATTATTTGGGTACCCAATATTTTTTAAAATTTTTTAACTAAATTATTTAATATTTATTAAAATTTATAAAAAAATCATTTTATTAAAATTAACCAAAAGCAACATATTTCTAAATATGACCCCCAACGGTCAAAACTATAAATTTGACTGCGCGTAAATATGACCAACATCGGTCAATTTTGCACCCAGGAAATTCTTGTCTCTTAGCGGGAAGTTTCCCTCTATTTTTTTAGATCTTAAATATAAGTATGACCGATTAAATTTGTCCAAATATAAATTTGACTGACGGTGGTTAGTTTTGAACCCAAAAAATTTTGTTCCTTTAGGGGAAGTTTCCCTCTTTTTTTTTTAGGACCTTAAAAATAAATATGACCGACTACATTCAACCGACGTCGGTCAATTTTGAACTCTACAAATTTTGTTCTCTTTGACGGGAAGTTTTAATCTAATATGACCGAAGAAAAATTGACTCCCATTAATCAAAATTAAATCTTGACTAGTGGTAAATGAAAGTCTGACCTCAAATTTAACCGCATTCGGTCAAATTTAAGTCTGACCAGCTATAAATGAAAGTTGACCGTAAATATGACTATCAGCGGTCAAATTAAGCCATAGTCAAATTTGATCGCTTAAACTTACCCTTATTTTCTTGTAGGACAAGTTTATAATACATAAAACATATATGTAAATTAAAACTAGACATCCAGAATAGAAATAGATTACGGGCTAAATTCAAACGCCCTTCCTCACTGCATGCTTCAGTTCCGCTGCCTCAATCTTCAAGCCCCTGACCTCTTCCCAAAGTAACTCCAACTGTTTGTCGAAGTTTGGCTCACTACACGCCTGTACAAGCAATCGTCTAATGCTATAACTCTGACTGTTTAGTTTCCGGAATACATTTTTAGCTCTTATTATATGAAAATTAAAATCTAACTTGATTTTTTAATTTACCAGTTTTATAGTAATATATGACATCTGTATATACTAGAATATCAGTAAAGAATTTTTGTTGAAAACTTACAAACTATATTAATTTATTTTTTTGTACCTTGAGATACAAATATATCATTTTAAACAATTGTGGAATACATAGAGAATCATAGATTTGAAATTAGATATTATAATTATACAAATATGTATTTTTTTCTTAATATGAATTTAATTCTATTTTGAAAATTAATAACAATTATTATTTGGAAAAAAAACACATATTATCCGTAAAGAATTCAAAAAATTATTATATTCGTATTTAACAGACACATCAATCAAGAAACCACAAAAATACATGACCTAAACCATCCAAATTCACTTAAATATTCAAAGAAGCTTTTGCTTATGAATTCCAACCTAACTTTCCTAAAAAATAAAATAAAATCTTTTGTTCACGAAATTATTTTTTCAAAATTTCGAACAACGCAAAGCCCAATCCCGTGGGCATAAATCTTAGTAATAAGTTTTAATGTCAGACGTGGACACGTGGTTATAAAGTATAAACCATGGCATGTACTGCAGCAGCAGTCAAGTACTCCTTCTGTCATTTTAATTTTTATATATTACTTTTGACACGCTTTTTAAGATTTAAGTATAGTTTTATAACTTTTTTTTGAAATTTCTTTTTCTTAATAAAAGTTTAAAAATTAAATTTTTATTCAGAAAAAAAATTATGAAACTATGCTTAAAAGGAGCCTCGAAATACGTGAAAATAGTATAACTAAGAAAAATGGAGGGAGTAGTACTTAGAAAACAAAAAAATATATATATAATTCAGGGGGACGGAGGGAGTAGTACTTAGAAAACAAAAAAAAAAAAGCAAAAAAAAGAAAGAAAAGGAAGAAACAGAAAAGGAGTAACGCATACGAGAGTGGCAAATGGGATAATATGACAGTAACTTAGATTTTGGCCCGGTTATTATTAGGGGTGCCCTTTAGTTCGTTCCAAAACCCGACATAACTCATTCTTTCTGATCTGAACCGATCATATTTTAATTGAAAAAATTTAAACTGAACTTTAATTAGGTTAAATTATTGAAACCGTTTTAAATGGATTGGTTTAGAGTTTTGTCTGTAACCCGTTCATTCCAACATAACCCCGCACCCCTACTTGTAATATTATGATTTGTGTTCATTAAATATTTCGAATAAGAGTTTATTCTAACAATATATTTATATTACATAATTAATTTAATTTTTTATGAGTATGTTCAACTTCTTAAATTTGTTTTCAACCAAATTTAACGCATAAGTGATTCATACTAAAGTCCATTTAGTTCAAAACAAATGACTACTTAATACACAAAGTTCGAACACTCGATATTCTCCAAAACAAGCGGAAGAGATAACTCTACACCAACAAGAAAATTACAAAATTAATTTTTGAATATTCTAACCGACCTGAACCGCTCCAACCCAACCTGAATTATAACAGACACAACTCGATAAAAATTTAAACAAAAATTTACTCGAGTAAAAAATTATTAAAACCGAATTAAATAATTTAAGTTAGAATTTTGCATATAATCCGTCCAAACTGACCCGTAGAGACCATTATATAAATTAACAATGCACGTGAAAAAAAAAAAGATGAACCACGCTAGTGGTCAAAGTAATCGGTGCACTAAATGGTCAAAAACAAACAAAAGGAAATTAAGTACTTCCTCCATTTCACAATACATGTTCATTTTAGAAGAAAAAATTTGTTTCAAATTAGTTGTCCACTTCAACTTTCAATGTAAGTTTATATTTCCAAAATCAACTTTACACCATCTATCTCTAATTTATATTTTCAAGATCAACCATATTCCACATATTTTACTCAATTAATACAATTAATCCAACTTTTTTCATCAACATTCACATTTCTTAATATGTGTGATTTTATGAAAGTGGACATGTATTTTGAAACGGAGGGAGTAAATGAAAAGGTGAGTCCGGTCTCGATGATCCACGAATGTAACTGTGTGTGCGCGGATAGAATATCATTAATACTCCCTCTGTTTGGAAATAATAATCGCTTGACTTTTCTGCACGTAGTTTTAAGATATTTGACCACATAGTAAATATTATTATTTTTTAAATATTTTTTTTGTGATTAAAAGTTTTAATTTATTACTTTTATTCAAAAAAAGAAAATTTCAGAAAAAATATTTTTTACTATGTAGTCANCTCTTAAAACTACGTGCGGAAAAGTCAAGTGACTATTATATCCAAACCGAGGGAGTACAAAATTGTATAATGTAAATATAGGAGATCGCGATACTCTATTCATATTTCAATTTTGTCAATTTTTGAATTTAGGATTGTTCTTATGTGCAAAAAGAAATTCACGAATAAATGATTTGTCTAGAATTGTTGAATTTATCAGCACTCAAGTTTAAATATTGTTAAACAAGGATGTTCAAGTCATGATTAGAACACCAAAATCAAGTAAATTGCTTGCAAGTTGCAATTATCGGACAAATCTTAGATATTGGAACAAGGATGCTCGTCCCGACAATCAGGTGTTAGATACCGTTTATATAATACATTATTTTAAATTTTTTAATTTTATATTTTAAGACTTTAGATTAAAATAATTCTTTCTTGATCTATTATAATTTTTCATAGATCGAAATTTTTTCTTTTTGTGAAAAATTTTCACGAAAAAAGAACTTTTATTCGGTAAAAAATTATAATGGATCGCTAAAAAAGCTTTAATTTAGGTCATTAAAATAAAAACTCAATAATTCAGAAGAATTGTGTTAGATAAGGTTTCCGTGATATCGGGGTCGAGAAAAAACCTTTTAGATAATTATGTAATAGAAAATTTTAAAACAAAATGAAAGTATGTACTCCCTCCATCCCTAAATACATGTCCATTTTGACTTTTGACTAGTCAAATTGACTTTATTTTGACTTAGATTTTCATATAGTTAGATTAAATTATATCATTAAAAAGAGCATGTTGTCTAGTTTAATATGTAACTTTTAGTTTTTTCAAATAATAGATAGATAATTTGTAATATTTAGTCAAATATTGGTTAATTTGACCATCGAAAAGCAAAATGGACGTGTAAATAGGGACGGAGGGAGTATATATAAAGCTCTCAGTTCGGTGTACACGTTTGACTTTGACCCCTAAAAACCTTACTGGCCTAGTTCCCCTTCTATACCCTCCACAAGTAAGAAATTACAAATATTATTTTTGATTAATTTTTTTTCTGAATTAAAGTTATGATTGTCTATTATTATTCAGAAAAAGAAAAATTAAAAAATAATTATTTTTAATATGTGGTCAAAGGACCTAAAGATATGTGTCAAAAGTCAAAATGACAAATAAAAAAAAAACAGAAGGAGTACTCAAGTAACATAACTTGCTTACAGTTTATAATATATTAATATATGTACAACTGTATAATATTTTTCTAAATATATATTATTAATATCTTTTTTTATTTAATAATCGGTTCGGTTCGGTTTATTTCGGTTCGGTTTAACCTAAAACCGGAACCGCAACCATTAGAATCGGTTCAATTTTTTAATTTACGGTTTCGGATCGGTTCGGTTTAGTACGGTTCGGTTTTGTGCAATTTTTACCGGTTTCGGTTACGGATTCAGTCGTTTTTTTCTCGGCCCAGAGAGGAGTGGTTAAAGTCGAGTACAAACAATAGAGAAGGAAGAAACCAAAAAGGAGAAAAGCCTATCCGAAGTAATATTCCCTCCGTCTGTATATCAATCAAGGACACCTATCCAGGAGTTTAAGAAAAATTGTAATTTAGTGAAAAAAAATTAAAAAAGGAGGGTAAAGTGGTGGGATCAATCACTATTTAACGTGTTAAGTAAATGTATTGAAACAAAGTAAGGAATGTAAGTGGTTAATTTTTATATTATAAAAGTTTACCATTTTTGATAATTTTTAAGATGTATAGAATTGAATGGGACATAAAAAAAGGGGAAACATATAGAATTGAATTGCACATATAAGTACTAACTTAGATTTGGGCCTTGTTACAGTATAAATTAACAATATGCGTGAAAAAAGAAAAAAAATTATAGGTAGAGATATCAAATTAAATATTAAAAATTAGTACTAAATGATGTGATATTTTTGAGATGATAATTCGAAATAATTTTATTAATAAATTTATATAAATGTGGGGTTTATTATTATTAATTACTTTTTAGCAAGTCATTACACATAACATTTAAAAGTCATTTTAAATATTAATTTAAAATTCATTTTGATTACCAGGCCATGGGCACACTCGCTAGTCAAAAACAAACAAAAGGAAATCAAATACTCCGTCCGTCCCCCCGAATTGTATATAGTTGGATTGGGCGTGGAGGTTAAGAAAAAGTGTGATTTAATGATAAAAAGTAAGAAAAGTAGGTAAAATGATAAAGTCAGTCAATATTTAATATATAAAATAAGTGTAGTGGAAGAAAGTAGTGGATGTAGTTAATTCTTATATTATAAAATTTTTATTATTTTTAGTAACTTTTGAAATGTATAGAAATGAAAGGTTCATTTAAGAAAAGAAAGTGTATAAAAATGAAATAAACAGGAGGAGTAGATATAAAAGTTTAAATATAGTTAAACAAGGAGGTTCAATTCACGATTAATACACCAAAATCAAGGGGATTGCTTGCAAGTTGCAACCAGTGGACTGGTCTAGATATTTAGATAACCAATTTTCTACCATGTGTCCATGGGCACATAATAAGCGCGGAAATTCATAATTTTAAACCATTTTGATTGGTTCCTACTTTAGATAGTGGTGGACCCTCCCATGGGCACATGGTAGAAAAACCGTTTAGATAATACTCCCTCCGTTTCACACTACATGTCCATTTTGGAAAAAATTTTTTATTTCAAATTAGTTGTCCACTTCAACTTTCAATGTAAGTTTATATTTCCAAAATCAACTCTACACCACCTATCCCTAATTTATATTTTCAAGATCAACCATATTCCACATATTATACTCAATTAATGCAATTAATACAACTTTTTTCATCAACATTCACATTTCTTAATATGAAAGTGGACATGTATTTTAAAACGGAGGGAGTATCATAATAGCAATCCCTAAGATCGTTCTCAAAAGTATTCTCAAATGATACATGACGTGTTTTTATTTATGGGGCTCATATGAATACACGATGAATCCATATATTTATGAGAAAGCAACCAATTGCAAACTGACAACTCAGCAAATGATTTTGAGAACCATTTCGGGACTCTAGCATTTATCTTTAGATAATTATGTATTGTAAAAATTTAAAACAAAATGAAAGTATGTATATTTAAAGCTCATAGTACGGTGTACACGTTTGACTTTGACCCCTAAAAACCTTTACTGGCCTAATTTCCCTTCCCTCTACAAGTAAGAAAATACAAACGCATCCCACTTCATTTCACTCACAACCAACCAATGCCTTGTGTCACTCCATTTCTCCTCTCTCTTTTTCTCTTCACATCTACATTTCTCTCATCTTCATCTGCAGTATGCCACGTGGACGATGAAAGTGGTCTCTCAGCTTTCAAGTCGGGTATAACATCCGACCCATCGGGTCTTCTCACTTCCTGGAAAAAAGGTACAGACTGTTGCACTTGGAATGGTGTGTCTTGTGATCAAGATAACCGGGTTACTGGTTTGTCCATTTACGGAGATCCCGGGAGCCCCAATAAATATTTTTTATCGGGCACCATTTCTCCGGAACTTCACAAACTCAAAAAATTATCCTCTTTTTCGCTGGTGAATACCCGAAACATAACAGGCCCTTTTCCGGATTTTTTCGTTCAAATACCAAGTATCCAAATTATTTACATCGAAAATAATAAACTTTCGGGTCAGATTCCGAAATGGATGGGAAATCTTACCCAACTTGTTGCGCTCGGTCTGAATGGCAACCAATTCACAGGCAATATTCCAACTTCACTCTCTAAGTTGACTCAGTTAAGTTACCTTCATCTCGAACAAAACCAGTTCTCCGGTAAAATTCCAGAAATTTTCACGTTTTTAACAAATATAGGCACTTTAAATTTCTCGTACAACAAATTTTCCGGCAACATTCCGCAGACAATAGCACACTTAGCACCACAAGTAGGTTATTTAGACTTGAGCCACAACTTGTTGACGGGTGAAATTCCTAGTTTTTTCGGAAATTTCAGAACTCTCGACACACTATCAGTCTCGCACAACGCTCTCTCGGGAACGTTGCCAAAAACTTTCTCCAACTTGACGAAAATATTTAATCTCGATCTCTCCTACAATCAGTTAGTTGATCCATTTCCTGAGCTCAAAGTTATTGGAATAGACACGATAGATCTCTCCTACAATAAATTCAATCTCGTTCAGATTCCTAGTTGGATCACTTCCTCCCCAATCATATCCTCCCTCAAGT
>PHNY01211964.1:1580-12962 GCA_003724115.2 Anethum foeniculum
AGTCCCTATACCAAAAGCTCAATTACACTGTTTTTCTTTTTTGAATATCACTCATAATAGAACACATTGATTCTACATTAGAATCAAATTTATCTAATATAATTTAACGATGGAATAAAATAATGTTAGGTACATGACATGCTTATACCATCATAACAAGCCTACTCAAGTAACAATGTCCCTTTACAGAAACAAATAGAGTATTCCATTTGAACTAGTGATAAGTTTCAGTGTACTTGTCTTGTTTATTTTTCTAGATGGCTCTTATGTCTAAATGAGCTTAGAGATTTCCATGCAATAGTCTTGTATAGAATAAATCAACTTAAAAGAAATTCAATGAAGATTGTTCAAGCAGCAAGTTGCAGAGCAGACTATTGAAGATAATAAATTGCAGAAATATCTCTAAAGTCATATATCGTGAAGTCTAGAAGAACTATACCGTGAACAAACAAGGCTATATCGTGAAGTGAAGGATATCGTGAATTCATCAATATCGACAAGTCAAGTCAAGCTATACCGTGAAGTCTTATATTGCAAAGTCAAATGTCGTGAAATCAAGATCTATACCGTGAAGTGCTATATCGAGAAGTCACATGTTCAAAGAAATCCATACTTGCACTATGTCGAGAAGTGTGATAACAAAGCAACTCAGAGATCACTATATTCTCACTCGGTTCATAACAAGACAAGAGAAGGTACAATTTTCAGAAATGAAGAAACAAATCACTGCAGCACATTGTACATGGAGGTGGTCCATGAACAGGTGTCAAGCCTACGGTTAAAACTTGGAGAGAAAGAAAAGGGAACACACAACTAAACATAAGAAGAAAATATCAAGATCATGGCGGTCCTGAAAAAGCTGCATCGTGTCTTATGCACAGTACATGATCTCCAACTGTTGAATGGAGCGGGCATTAAGTTTTGTTAAATGTCTTATTTATAGTGTGCACATTCCATATCCTTAGTTGTGTAGCAGATTGAGGTTTTACAATGTAATATCTTTTCTCTCTCTGTGAGCCAAACTCAAGAACCTGTTCTTGAGAAGAAGCCAAGAAAAACACCTTCGTTTTTCTTAGGACTATAGCAACAATTTCTTTATATCTTATATAAAGTAAATTGATTAAATATTGTGTGTTGTGTTGTTTATATTTTATACTTTGCTACATACAATATTTACCTATCTTTGTCGAGTTGATATTTCAAAAGAAATAAGTTTTGAAAATTTTTAACTAGTCATTCACCCCCCTCTACCTAGTTATTCGAGAGCCTTGTTACCCAACAAGTGATATCAGAGCAGGCTGTCGACATACATACAGTAAAAGATCAGAGTTAACATGAGTTCTCAAGAACTAAGCAGCATCAGGACGTCAAAGTCTGATGAGAAGCACCATGCTCAATGGAAGAAGGAATTGCTGTTGGTTGGTAAAACATCAAACCCCAAGTATATGAATCTACTAAGGTTGGGTTCTTTTGTTCCTCAAACTGAGATTTCAAGAAACACTCAAGGAACAGCAACAGAGCTTGTGCAGAAGGTCTCATCTCAAAATAGTGAAGATATAAAGGAAAAGGAGGTCTTAGATAAAAATCATCAGTTTATCTTCTACAACTCTATGGATCTAGATTTGTTTGGCACTGTCTCTTATTTTGAAAGGGTTAAACAGATCAAGGACTATACAGAGGCTCTCTATGAAACAAGACACAAATGCTTGTACTTCATTATGAAACCTTCTTGGCTAAACCACATGAAGACATCAAAGAAGTATTTGAGAGATTCAATAAGCTGATCAATGATCTCAAATTTCTTGGAAAGAGTTATCAAAATGAGGAGTTGAACACAAAATTCTTGTCAACTCTTCCTAGTCATTTGGAGCCAATGGTTTTAACACTGAGATAGAGGAATTTATCCAAGACAAGCTATGTTTCTTTATATGATGTTTTAAGAGCTTATGAGCTGGAGTTGTTTCAGAAGAAATTCCCTCAGTCCATACATGATATTATATTTTGTTAGGTCCCAAAGTATCGTAGAAGGGGGGGTTGAATACGATACTCACAAAATAATTCAATTTATAATCAAGTTCTTCGTCAAGGTACGGAATCGATTAAAACAAAAACAAGTTCGAGGAATATATCATTTTATTAATATAAATCTTGAGTTTGTTACACTCTAATAAAGATTGATTAGCTACATAAATTTGACAGCATAACAGTACAATTACAAGCTTCAGAAATAAATGTGGCCTTAAATGGAGCTCTCGTAATTGTAGTTGGCAGCTGACGAAGATGATTAACATAAATGAATTAGCTTCTGCTTCTATTTGTGTAGACTTTCAATTTATTGGACATGTGGCACTCATATTGACCACATGTTTTATAATTGCTGCATTTCAATGAAGTTACCAAGTTATTTGGAGTCAACTAGAGATTTCCTTGTATAGCTTTGTGTTAGAATTGCACACCAAGTCATAAGATTCGACTAGGGACACCAAGGGGAGTATAGGAATCGACCACTAGACCTAGGATAGGCTAGGAGTCGACCAAAGCCACCCTTATGTCTTCCTTGACTAAGTTTTTTTAGAATAATGAAGCTAGGAGTCGACTAGGGGCTCCTTGGTGGACTAGGAGTCGACTACCATTCCTTGTATGAGGTACTTGGTGAAAAGCAAGTCCTTCTCCACAATACTGTAACTCCTGAGTTGTATTCTGTCAGACTTTCAATCTTCAGAACTTCGTATTAAAACCTTGAATATTCTTTTTGAATATGTATTCTACTCAACAGTTCTTCTATAGATAATACTTGGTTTCCCTTCACGGATCACTGACGCCTAGTGCAATTGGTCTGGTTCACAAACGACTAGTTCCGCTCTCAGGCCTTCGTATTATGTACTTTACAATCCACTATTGAGTTGATATGGCTTTTTGTATCTTCATTGCTTCATTCCACTGAAATCCTGATTTATAACACATTGAACCAATTCATATCTCTGAAACCTGTAGTCTTCTGACATGTTATTATTCACAGAGGCTTGAACATTTTAATGAACTTCTTTCCGTGATTCTGTAACTAGTTTCAAGCTTCACTTACATGTTTTGATTCTTTGTATTTATCCAGTATTCAATATTCTGGATTCCTGTGCTTTATTTATTTAATATTATTTGCCTGTTTCTTTTCCTTGTTGAGTTATATTATATTACGTTACATTATGCTTTACAATCTCCCCCTATTTGATTGTTAGAGTTCGACAAGCAAAATCCTAAAGGATAACTCAACTGATAAATAAGAAAAAGCAAAGTACTGAAAGCAGGAAATAATATTAAATACATTCTGGATCATATATACAATTCCAGATTTCTTACATAGAATTACAAAATCAAGTTGGTTCCTCTAGCCTGAACAGATAAACTAAGTTTCTTGATTTTGGACTTCCTTGGTTTCTTTGATGTTGATGTGCCTTGAGATGTGCCTTTGTTCTCTAATTCAGATATTCTTCTTCTGACCAGGTCTCTAGCTTCAACTTCTAATGTATTCACTGGTTCAGGGTCTTCTAGCCTTTTCAGTAGCATCCTTAGGTATTTCATATTCTAAGCCTCTCTACAGCTTCAAACAACATGGAGCACTTCTTTGATAGAACAAAGATAGTTATCCTTTTAGGATAGTCCTGTGCCCTTGTTGTGTTGTTGATCCTTTCAAACTCCAATCTGAACCTCAGTTTGCTTCTGATTAATGATAGAACTAGTTTGTCATCCTTGTTGGTTGAAAACTTAACTCTTGTAAGAACTTCTTGGATTGCCTTTGATGAACTTTGATCAAAAGTGGAAATTGGAATCTTTGAAGTTGTTTTAGCAACTTGATTGTAGAGCGTGAACTTCATTTAATATCACTTTAAATTTTGTTTAACGGTCTACAAACCGAGCTGCGTATTATTTAGCCATAAATTCTTGATTGTTAACTGATCGTGTATTTACAGAGGAGTTTGTTCTTTCTGATATGCTTCTTGTACTGATGAGTGAATATTTTAATTAATGCAATTGATTTGTTTCAAAAAATAGTAAAAAGTAAGGTTTCTGGGTCAAATAGTTAAATATTGTGATAACATATGCCATTGGGGCCATTTGGATCATTAGATTTCAAACCGATTAATGGGGATGAGAATGAGATTTAAATTTTTGTATTGAAACCTCATTCTCATTTATATTAACCGAATAGTAATCTCATGATCCGAATGGGCACATAGTTTCTCACCAATTCCAATTGTCCAAAATTGTTAACTTCAAAATCGATTAGTTCAAAAATGAAAAACATAGACGTGGAGACTATTTATGTGAACTTACAAGTAGCAAATAGAGACGTTGGAAAATAAAGTAAAAAGACATACCAGTAAAAATCAAAATTTAAAAATAGAACAAAGCCTATGCTTCAAAGAACAAAGAGGTGAACAATGATACATAAAATGAAGCAGATGAAATAGGTATTTGGTATGGGAAAAAAGGGAGTTCGATGGGTTTTATTTTCTGTTTCTTTATTACTAATTTTCTATTATTAAGAACACATTGGTCTCTTATATGTCTAGAGTTCTACAAGTTTCGTGTAAGTTGTTTGCCTTTATTGGTGATTTAAAACTCTTGTAAAATTACAATTTTTTTACTGCTAATCTTGCACTTATGAAGTAAGAGTAAGCGCAGAAATAAGTTCCTTCTTAAAATACCGGGTTAGATATGTGTGTCGATGGCTAGATCTACCTCTTATACGAGGAACATTACATATATTATGCTAGTTTAGCAAGCCACTAAGCATCTAACATTAGTAAGACAACACGATAAGGGTTCTCAAATGTCATTTCCTCTTTCATGGGAAAATTTAGAAAGCACAATAATGTGATAGATACCTATACCTTCAAGAATAATGTTAAACTTTAAATTTTTATATGAATCTGTGTTGAATATTGAACTTTACTATAACTCCATTATTGCTTGGATATTACCTAATTGATCTTATATATCCAAAATATTTACATACATTATATTATTATATTATATTGATATGATGGTTTGTCTTATTTTGCTCTTATGAATTTATCGTGTATCATCACTTTCATGATTAGCCGCAATGCATATATTATAAGGTTGCAACTTTGCTTGAACCATCACAAGAAGCAACCGCTTTTGCTAAATGCAAAGCTGCTTTAGTGCAATAAAATGTTGTTATTATTTTGCTCATGACTAATTGGCCATACGTCTTCTGTTGCATGCTAGAAGTTTGGGGAAATGTTACTCACAAAAATTTCTAATGCTTCTTGCCATTAAATACACAATTGAAGATCCAACATCTATATCAGCATAAAAGAGGATGTGTGCCACATCAAAAGGATACTTCTATCCAATTGTTATTTCATCAATTTGTTAGCAAAAAGAATACTCTTGAATAACAAAGCATATGTTAGATATAAATTGATGATGATCAGAGTGTAGGTATTTATCAATACTTAGACTGATCAGAGTTTGTCAGATGATATCAGTATTTGATATCAGCATTTATGATTAGAGTTTATCTCTCAGACTCTACAGAAACTGCAAATCAGGAGATGATTTCTCTAATTGAAGGAATGAAGATGGCAAGGATATGTCAGTTTCTCAACATAGGGAATTAGCAGCAATCAATTATAAAATATGTACTGTATCTAGCCATAAGTGATTTTCATATCTTTAGTGATTGATTGTGTAATTGTGTGTTATATAAACACAGATTAGGTTTACACTATATGTGTCGATTATTGTTTTTATCATTGTGTAACCTAGCAGCTCTCAAGAATACTCTTACATTCTTTGAGAGAGTACTTGTAATTTCTTAAAAAAATTTATTATTAATACAAAAACTGTTCTTCACTTATTTGTGTTTAATTCGAATTGATTGTTACATACTGTATTCACCCCCTCTCTACAGTATATTTGAGACCTAACGATTGGTATCGGAGCCAATTTGTTAACATATAAATAGTTAAGATCCATAAACAACAATCATGACTGATAAGAATACAAATAATCAAAGTTTTATGAACAATACTAGTAGATATGAATCTATTAGGGTTCCTATGCTGAAGGCAAGTGATTATCCCACTTGGAAAGTAAAGATGACTATGTTTCTGGAAGCCACAGATCCTGAGTACCTTGACAGGATTTATGATGGACCACACAAGTAGTCTTGAAAAATGCAAAGGTGAGACATCTCTTACATAGTAGTCCTGATAATGTTATGTCCAACAGGGTGATTCAATGCAAAAATGTAAAGGAGATCTGGGATGCTTTGGAGGTAAAGTGTCAAGGAACAAAGGCTATCAAGAAGAATAGGAGAACAATACTCACTCAAGAGTATGAGCACTTTGATTTAAGGTCAGATGAATCATTGACAAAAGTCTATGACAGATTCCTGAAATTGCTGAATGATTTGTTACTAGTTGACAAAATGTATGGTCTTGAAGATTCCAATCTTAAGTTTATCCTAGCATTTCCTGAAAAATGGGATCTCAAATCAACAACCATAAGAGACATCTATGAACCGGATGAGATGTCTCTTAATGAAATCCGTGGCTCATGAACTTGAAACAGAACAAAGGAGCATAAGAAAAGGAAGCAAATCAAGGCATGTTGCCTTGAAGATTGAAGAAAAAGTGTCAAAAGACAAAGCTGTGAGAAGAAGCCACTCTAAGGGAAAGGCTATGGCTGCAAAGTCTGATACTGAGTCATCAAATATTGATGATGACTCAAACACTAAAAATTTCATAGACTCTGATGAAGATTCTGATGATGAAGAGATGATGCAACTAGCAGTTTTGATGGTTAAAAGCTTCAAGAAAATGGGGTACAAAGGTTTTAGAAAAGGAAAGAATTTTTCTAAGAAGCCATCAACTTCTGAGAAAAGGAATTTCAGAAAGAAGGTTAGCAAGGAGCACAAGTTAGGCAAATTTGATAAATCAAAGATCAAATGCTAAAACTGTGATGGAATAGGGCACTTTGCAACTGAGTGCAAAAAGGTAAAAGCTGAAAAGAGTAGGGCTCTCATCACATGAAAAACTGAATGGGCTGACTCTTTAGATGAAGAAGTCAACTATGCTTTGGTAGCAAATGTTGATATTGATGACTCTGCACCTTCTGAATTAAAGGTACCTCAAACAACTCTTGCTTTTGATACTGATGATATTTCTGAGTTAAGAAAATTTCTCAAATGCATGCATGTTAGTTATAGGGATCAGACTTTAGAGAATGAAAGAATTAAGATTGAGAACAATGATCTTAAGAAAAGAAATGATCACCTAGAAGCTGATCTTATCTTTATGCTAGAAATTCAAAAGGAAAGAGATGATGCTGTTTATGTTATACGGTAACTTCTCAAAAGC
This sequence comes from Anethum foeniculum, assembly GCA_003724115.2. Lineage (NCBI taxonomy): Eukaryota > Viridiplantae > Streptophyta > Magnoliopsida > Apiales > Apiaceae > Anethum > Anethum foeniculum. Next base: position 8,969 of record PHNY01211964.1, read on the forward strand.
ATGTTTATCTTGAAAAGGAACTAGCTAAAGAGAGAGAAATTATTAAGACTTGGACTAAGTCAAGAAAAATAACTAAGGAAATCCTTGAAAGTGGTTGTTGGAAATCAGGATTAGGTTATATGAAATCTAATGTTGATAAGGGTAAGGAAATTGAAGCTAAGACAAAGAAACCTTTAACTCCTGACAAGAGTTATAAGAAGAGATAGGTCTAAGCTCACACTTGTTAAGTTTAACTTAAATACTGATAGTGTCAAATCAGTAAATGAAATAAGGTCAACATCAAGAGTTAAGCCCAGCTTAAATACTGAAAGCGCTAGACATGTAAAAGCTAAGAAAATAAACATTGGTTTAATGTCATTGAAGCAACTCAAACATAAGCTGAAGGGAAATCATAAAGAATAACAAGGAGAAATAGCCTAGAAAGAATAGAAATGGTAAAGAATGTGTTAATAAGGAAAACAATTACAAACCCATTCCTAATGCACCTAGAAAGGCTTGTTATAACTGTGGTAGTAATAATCGTATTTCTATGAATTGCAGGAAGAATAAGGTTATCACAACTGTTAGACCTAAATCAGAGTCCATGAATAGGACAGTTAGATATAAACCACAGAATCCTTGTTTTCATTATGGTAGCATTTGGCATTCCATTTACACATGTAAAGAGTATTACAGTTTGTATTATGATTATTATAAACTGAAACCCTCTTTGAAAATCAATAAAGTTGATTCGGCATGTGTAATTCCTGATATTAAGAATGTTAACATGAACTCTGATAAAAAGTCTTCTAATGTAAATGTTAACAAACTTCAAAAGGCCAAAGGATCTAAGCAAGTCTGGGTCCTTAAAAATTCTAACTAGTGGCCTTTCTGATTACAGGGTAACAGGAAAAAGATCCTAGTTCTGGATAGTGGATATTCAGGACACATGGCAGGAAATAAAGCCCTGAGTTTAAGGAGAAAGTTGGCCCAAGTGTTTCTTATGGTGATGGCAACATTGGAAAGACTCTGGGATATGGCAAAATCAATCTTGGGAATGTCACCACTGAAAATATAGCTCTTATTGCAGGACCCAAGCATAATTTGATGAGTGTGAGTCAAATATGTGACAAAGGTTATCATGTGAATTTTCATGAAGGTCATTGTGAAGTTGTATTGAAAGGATACAGAGATGGTAACATTTATGAAGTCAAGCTTTCTGTAAATACTAATGGCTCAGAAGTTTGTCTACTGAGCAAAGCTTCAATTGAAGAAAGCTGGAATTGGCACAAAAGACTTTCTCACTTAAATTTCAACAACATTAATGAATTGGTGCATAAAGATCTAGTGAGAGGATAGCCCAATGTTCAGTTTACTCCTGATGGCCTCTGTGATGCTTGTCAGAAAGCCAAACAAAGAAAATCTTCATTCAAGAGTAAGACTGAATCCTCAATTCTCGAGCCATTTCACTTATTGCATATTGATCTTTTTGGTCCATTAATGTCAACAACAAAGAAGAGATATGTACTTGTCATTGTCGATGAGTATACAAGGTATGCTTGGGTGTATTTTATGCATAAAAAGGATGAAACTCCATCAATTCTTCTTGATCATGTGAGAGAGCTGGAAAAAGGATCAATATAATGTAAAGATTATAAGAAGTGATAATGGCACTAAGTTCAAGAATTCAACTATAGAAGAGTTCTGTAAGTCAATAGGAATTAGACAGGAGTTTTCTGCTCTTGGAACTCCACAACAAAATGGAGTTGTTGAAAGAAAGAACAAAACTCTCATAGAAGCTGCAAGAACCATGTTTGAGGAAGCAAAGTTGCCAACTTATTTCTGGGTAGAAGTTGTGCAATTTGCTTGCTTTACTTAAAACTCAACACTGATAAACAAGCATGGAAAGACACCATTTGAAATGGTGAAAGATAAGAAACCAAATTTGAAATACTTTCACATATTTGGTTGCAAATGCTTTTTTTCTCAAAACTCATCCAGAACAGCTTACCAAGTTTAATCTAAAAGCTGATGAAGGTATTTTTGTTGGATACCCACTGTCAATAAAAGCTTTCAGAGTTTATAATCTGAGAACAAGAGTGGTCATGGAATCTATTCATGTATCTTTTAATGATGAGAAGATTACAGGTCTGGAAGATGTTAATGATCATAATCAACTGAGATTTGAAAATGAAGTACCATATGATGAACAGTTAGATCTTGATAATTCTGCAAATATTGATAGTGCAAATACTGATACTCCATCAGACTCTGATGATCCATTATTCACTGATGGTAATCAAACTTCTAATCATGAAGCACATGTTGAGGGGGAGCAACATGATCATTCTTAAGAGTCTAATGCATCTGGAGACACATCAGAAGAAAGTTCATCAAACACTGATTCCTCAAATACTGATGAAATAAATTTTAGGGGGAGCATCAGGAAATACTGAAGGTACTGTTGAAAGTCAACAAGAGACACTGTGGATCATGGTGAATTGTCCAGTTCTAGAAGCCAACTTCCTACTGCAAGGAAATGGACAAAATCTCACACACCTGATTCGATCATTGGAGATCCTGATAAGGGTGTACAAACTAGAAGAACTGCTACTCAAAATGAGTGTCTCTATCATTCTTTTCTATCTCTGAATGAAACTAAGAAAGTGAATGAAGCTTTCAAGATGCTAACTGGGTAACATCTATGCAAGAAGAGTTGAATGAGTTTGAAAGAAACAAAGTATGGACACTAGTGCTTAGACCAAAGAATAGATCCATTATTGGCACAAAGTGGGTGTTCGGAAATAACACTGACAGTGAGGGCATTGTTACAAGGAATAAAGCAAGGCTAGTTGCAAAGGGGTATTCTCAGCAAGAACGAATTGACTATGATGAGACATTTGCTCCTATTGCAAGGCTAGAGGCCATCAGAATCTTTTTGGCATATGCTTCTCACATGAAGTTTAAGGTCTTTCAAATGGATGTAAAGAGTGCTTTTCTTAATGGCGAACTTGAAGAGTAAGTTTATGTTGTACAACCACCTGGGTTTATTGATCCAAAGTATCCAAATCATTTCTACAGATTAGATAAAGCACTCTATAGACTAAAATAAACTCCAAGGGCATGGTATGAAACACTTGCTCAGTTTTTACTTGAAAGTGGTTTCAAAAGAGGTACCACTGATAAAACTCTTTTTTACTTAAATCATGGTAAGGGACTTGTTGTTAGTTCAGATATATGTTGATGATATCATTTTTGGTTCTACTAATGATAAACTCTGTCAAAAGTTTTATAAGCTTATGCAGTCAAGATATCAAATGAGTATTGATGAGAGAGATGAGTTATTTTCTAGGATTACAAGTTAAACAGACTGATGAAGAAATCTTCATTAATCAAGCCAAGTACACCAAAAACATGCTTAAAAGGTTTGGAATACAAGACAACTCAACTGCAAGTAATCCTATGGCCACAACCACTAAGCTGGACTTAAATACCGGAGAATCAATAGATATAACTAGTTACAGAGGGATAATTGGCTCTCTACTCTATCTTAATGCTAGTAGACCAGATATCATGTATGCTACCTGTTTCTGTGCAAGGTTTCAAGATGATCCAAGGAAACTATAACACCCCAGATCCGAGGTTAGGGATCCGAGTCGTTACGGTCTTTAATTCCAATATCAATACTTAACTTGAATCATAAATAAATAACTGCATGCTGTGACCCCTCAATAATACACACACACCACAACCAGTTATAGTCCCGGAGATGAAATTGAAATAATTATCCAGTCATGTAATCCACAAATTATAGTTATTACAGACCCAAATGAATAAACATAAGTTTAATCGTTCCTTGCCATAATATTACACAAGTCATAATATAAATAAGTTTGAAACCAAAAGCTGATAGTCTAGCCTAGGGGTAGCATCTACCTCTGCAGCAATAGCGACTAAGATCTCAGCGGGTAGTCGAGGAACGCTTCCCACGGACTTGCGTAGGGTATGCTTGAGT
>PHNY01212017.1:413-10716 GCA_003724115.2 Anethum foeniculum
ATAATATAATTAGAAAAATAGATATTACATCATTAGTACTTTGTACTTTAATACGTGTTCCATTTAAACATGTTTCACTTATTAATGAAAAAAGTACAGATGTACGAGGAAAAGTCGACAACTTGTATTCAATATGAAAACTAGAACTTTGATGCATGATGAGAATGGAGATTTACGGCAATCAATATGAATGAAATGGAATGACAAAACAACTCATCAACAATTTATTAACTTACCGGGGACAACTGAAAATATTTACAGGCGGAACAAATGGGACCAACAAAAAATTTACATTTGAACCATCATCATAAACTAGCTAATTCAATGTTTTAGTGGGTGGGTGTAAGGCCTAACAAGTAAGTTAATTGTTCAAGCAAATATAAGTTGACTATACGTGCGATAAATAGAGATTAATAAGGAAATTGTTACAAGTCAAAAAGTTGGATACATGTTTGCATACTCTTATTGTCCTCAACTTGGTTTTTATAGTTCCAATAACAAGTAGAGTGCATTATCAGTGCAACTAGAGTTGAAGAAATATCTAACTGCAATTTCAACCTCAGCCCGAAGAAACATTAATATATGCACATGTTGAAAGTTTCAACTAGAAATTTCTGTAATTTAGGAGAAAGAATACTCAGTATGAAAAATGACGAATTTATTTGTCATGTAGTTTGTTAGAAACATTCAACTACTACTAAATACTCTCATGTCAAACTGAAATTGCTTCAACAAAATCTCCCAACTGGTTTTGAACATCATACACTTTCATTCACTGATAAACAATGTACATACCCTCTCGTTACCTTATCTTTTCTTGCTCGGTGTTGTTCTTGTTTTGTGTAGAGCAATCTGCAAGCACCCAGGTAGTTATTGGTGCCATTATAGACCACATGTCGCGTGCTGGTATGGAGGCAAATGTTGCGTTACATATGGCATTAAAAGATATCACTAAACATACAAACCAAAGTTTGGTGCTGCACGTCATGCATTCCAAAGGGGAACCTGCCTTGGCAGCCCTAACAGGTAAACTATACCATTTATCTTTCAAATCTACCCAGTTAGGTGGCTACCGGCCACCAGAGAATTCACTGTGCAACTTTAATTCATGTGACTATGAAAGATATTTTATTTATTAAAATAAATAAGTAGTATACTTCCTTAATTTTTACAGATTATGAATTCTCTTCTTATATGGGCGGTGAGAAATCACTTTTTTTTTTCTATTCAAAGTTAGAGATGTGGTCGGACAAAAATTCATTGTTTTAAAACTGTGTCTGTAATATTGTTAAGAGCAATATCCATTCCATTCACCCCGACCAAACACAACATATACTACTACTAGTATCAAATACTGCCTTAATACAACTTGATGATTAATCTATCTTTGCCTCCGGCAAACTGTTAATATGAAACATGAAAAATCATAAATTATATAATCAAGAGAAATTATGAAGAAAAATAGAGAAGAAAGTTTTTAGGTTCACACTCTACTTAAACTAAAAACTAATTTGAATAATTAAAAATAAGGCACTATTAAACTGCAGCATAATTTATTCATGATCTCAAAATGAAAAGATTTTAGTGCTATGCCTATGATTTAGAATCAAGAATGCTATTCATTATTGTACCCCAGGAAGTGATAAGAAAAATGACATTTAATTTGTCTATAGTACTGCTTGTTAGTAGCTTAGCAGCACCAGACCTTTATTTTCTCAAATTTTTGATTCACTTACTGATTTAAATGATGCAGCGAAAAGACTGACTGATTTAGAGAAAGTGCAAGTCATTATTGGACCACATACATGGCAAGAAGTATCTCGAGTTGTAGAAATTTGTACCAAGTCTCACATTCCTACTTTCTCTCTAGCTGATTCAACTGCAATATGGGCCAGGGAGCGCTGGCCTTTACTTGTGGAAGCCTCAACTGTTGATCAATATGCACAAATGAAATCTGTAGCTGCAATTGTGCAGTCTTGGAATTGGCAAAGAGTTACTATTATATATGAAGAGGACAATGATTCCACCTTCGCCAGAATCATCCCTATTCTCCTCGAATCTTTACAACAAGTAGGAGCAGAAATAAGCCAACTTGTACTACTCCCAGCTTTTGCTCCCTCATTTACAGAAGAGCTTATGAGGCTTAAAAGTGACCAATGTAGAGTTTTTGTGGTTCATACATCTCTGAAATTGGCAACTCGTCTATTTCAAGAAGCCGCGCAGATGCAGATGATGGAAAAAGATTATGCCTGGATTGCTACCAACACAGTTAGTGACCTGATTCATTCCATCAATCTTACCACCATTTTCTCAATGCAAGGTGTTCTGGGCGTCAAGAGATACATCCACGAGATCAGTCCAAAATTTGTTGATTTCAAGAAAAGATTTCGTAAGGAGTTCAGTATAGAGTATCCTGAAGAAGAAAATAATGAGCCTGGAATATCGGCAGTGGAGGCCTATGATGCTATGTGGGTAGTGGCTTCATCTGATGTAATGAACACACAGTTTGCTAATCAAAGTCAAATCTATTTAGAAAAGAATTCTTTTTTTGACTTCACGGGCATCTCCGGAAGAGTTCACTTCATTGAAAGGAAATTAGCATCATCCCATAGATTTGGAGTTGTTAATGTGATTGGAAAGAGTTACAGAGAACTTGGGATATGGACCGAAGAATTAGGATTTTCAAAGAGTATAAAAGACAAAGCTGTCTACAACACATCTATGCAGAACCTGGGACAGGTATTTTGGCCAGGGGAATCTTTGTATCCACCAAAAGGATGGGCTGTTCCTAACAACACAGATTCTTTAAAAATTGGTGTACCTGCTGAATCTATGTTTAAAGAATTTGTGAATATTTTATATGATCCACAGAACAATAATATTTCTTGTGTAGGTTATGCAATTGATATTTTCAGGGAAGTCACAGCCCGGTTTCCATATTACATGTCATACGAATTTATCCCTTTCACAGGAACATATGATTCTCTGGTAGAGCAAATATACTTGAAGGTGAGCATCACTTGTCACTCCTCATTAATTTACTCTATATTGTTGTAGTTGCAATTATTTAGAATTGGTAGATTGTGATCAAAATAGTTATGTAAACTCTTTTTCCATGGAGCAGAAGTTTGATGCAGTAGTTGGTGATGTGTCTGTGATAGCTGATAGATGTAAATACGCAGAATTCACACACACCTATTCAAATTCAGCACTGGCGATGTTAGTACCTGTCCAGTCAAAAATTCCCCATAAAGCATGGCTGTTTTTGAAGCCCTTCACAAAAGCCATGTGGTTATTTATATTGGCTATAACCATTTACAATGGCTTTGTCATATGGTTAATAGAAAGAAATCACAGCCCGAAGCTTCGAGGCTCTGCAACAGAACAGACTGGAATCCTGATTTGGTTGTCCTTTACAACTCTCTTTTCTCTCAACGGTAACATTGAAAATCCATTATGTCGCTTGGCATTAAGAAAAACCCATAGGCCGAGTGCTAAATTGCATAAAACTTTGCTCATTTGAATTAAATAATGCAGGGGGGAAACTTCATAGCAATTTGTCACGGATGGCAATAGTAGTGTGGCTATTTGTGGCGTTGATCATCACCCAGAGTTATACTGCGAGTCTTAGTAGCATGCTCACTGTCAAGCAGCTTGAACCAGCAGTTTCTGACATTGAGACTCTAAAGAATAACAATGCCACAGTTGGGTATGGGAAAGGAGCATTTGTTGCCAAGTATTTAGTAGAAGTGTTGGGCTTCAAACCATATAACCTTAAGAATTTTAGTTCACCACAAGATTATGCCAAAGCCCTTAAAACTGGAGAAATAGCAGCTGGATTTCTTAATGGTTCTTATCTCAAACTTTTCCTTGCCAAGTACTGCAGGAGTTTTATTGTAGCAGGACCAACATATAAAGTTGGAGGATTTGGCTTTGTGAGTAATCTCTCGACCCTCTTTAAATAGTCTTACATGGAGCCTCATCTACTATACTCATGTCTGTTGCGCACGTCGGTCAGTAAGTACATAATAATCCGATGGAAAGTATACAATTAGGTAGCCTCTTGAATGTAGTGAAAAAGGTGAAATTTGATTGTTCACGCGACTCTTTAAAGGATTAGGTTTTGCATAATAGCAAAATAACCAATAGCGATAATATTTGAAAAGACTTGTTTGCCTACTTTCTTCCCAGGCATTTCCAAAGGGTTCTCCGATGATCACTGATGTGAACAAGGCACTACTGGAAGTATTTGAAAGCGGGAAGCTTCGAGAACTAGAAGATAAAATGATAGGGTCAGAAAGGTGTGTTGAAGTGGAGGCGAGTTACGATGATGAAATCAGGCTAAGCCTCAATAGCTTTTGGATATTATTTGCATTAACAGGAGGCACAACCACTTGTGCTCTAACAATCTATGCATTGGATGGACTGAGAAGAAGAGCTACAAATTTTACACCAAAACTATATAAAATTGTAACGAATATATCAAAAAGATTTTCCAGAAAAGTCAGCGATGCAGACAATCCCGAAGACCCATATATTGCGAAAAACATAGAATTGATCTTGGTCAGTTCAAAGTCATAATAAACCTAATAGTTCATCTACTGTCTACAAACCAACCGCTACCTGCGGTTGAATGATGTAATCCTTGTAGTTACATATGCTTTGCAATAATAATACATCAGACAGCACTTTTGAGTTCACATGATGATGATTCATTGCAGAAATTTATACGTTAATGAATACTGGACCTCTTATTACCATTATCAGAGTCCGGAGACCATTCAAATTTCTGCACTAGGTTTTTTTGAAGGTTGAACATTTAATAAAAATTAATAATTGATTATACATAATGCAAAGTCTGGCAAAAAAACCGATGGAACAAGTGCCTTTTGTTTTCCCCAAGCACAAGCATAGAGAAGAAAACACATAGGAGTAATAACAAAAATAGCCAAACTTGGTTGGTTGTAGTTGCCAACTAGTAGTAGTATATGCCATGATATATTTACAATCCGGAGTTTTTGTAGCACACAAAGAGGCTAATGATACCCAAAATCCCGTAACAAAATGTAAGGGAACATCAAGAGTGCTTAATGTCTCTCTATATCAACACTCTTTGCCTTGCTATATTATCTACAATATTTCAGTATGTGCATACATAAATATCCAGACATCCAATGTCATCAATGCATTAGTTTGTAGATGCAATTATCTGTTAAAGAAATGGTGTCTTCATCTCCAAATTTTGCTTCATTTCTGTTTTTATGTTTCATATGTGCAAATTTTTGCTCTGCTAGTAGAGCCATGTTCAACACCACTGAAGATGGCATCCAGAACAATACAGCAACTCAAGTGACCATGTTGCCAAGCAGCGAGGTTAGTAATGGTGCTTATAGTTGCGGGAATGGAGGTGGCGGATCGTGTTCAGGTGGTGAAACCGGTGGAGGAGGTGGTGGTTGGGGTGGCGGTGGTGGTGGGGGTGGCGGCAATGGTGGAGGGGGAGGCTACATTTCTGGCAATTGCGGTGGCAGCTCGAGTTGTAATGGTGGTGGTGGAGGTGGGTGCTCCGATTGTTACCCTCCACAAGGGCCGCCACCTAGTTGCACTCCGCAATGCCCAATTTCAACACCAACATGCAATATGCCTACGCCTCCATGTCAAATGCCAATGCCACCATGCCAAATGCTCATGCCGGCATGTCAAATGCCAACGCTGCCGTGCCAGATGCCAATGCCCTCGTGCACTCCACAATGCCCAAACGTGTCGCCAGTACAACAACCATGCAGTCCACAATGCCCCCAACCTATGCCAATGCCAACACCAACACGATGCAATTATTGTGGAAATGGCGGATACGTGGGGATGGGATCCATTGGGGCCACAAGTGAGGGAACAAATCATCAAGACAATGAACAGAAAATGAAGAAAGAAGATCCTTGAATGGTTTCATTCATCTTTTCTGTACAACTATAGCGTTACTGCACTCTCAATAAACAATCAACTGGAGACTGAAAATATAAATTTATTTTTATTTTTAACTGTATCATGATAATGCGGTTCGTAGGTCTCTCGTGTTCCTTACAACCGGTCTCAGGGCTATTCATTGACAAAGGTTTAAGTTTGAGTAGACTACTTTACACTAAAGCACACGAACATTTACAGAGGTAAACTTTACATTAGTTTTCCTAATTATGAAATATTTTCCAAGATTTAAAGTAATAGTTAGTACAAACTGAAACAAATATGTTTGATCAAACAAAGTAGAACTCTTTTTCCAATTATATTGTAAAACTTGTCTTATTACAGTTTCTGTTTAAACAAATATCAAAATGCAGAGGGGAAGGTAAAACAGTTCACATAATAATTGTATAAAACACAAACGATGCGGGTATATATTTTTTGATTTCGTACATTGAAGATATAGCAAGCCACTGCAACATTTACTTTATTTTGAAGTGAATTTGTACGAGGCATATGAAAGGGCATGAAGACTCCAGCTGTGGTGGATAAGCTCAGCCTTCGAACTTTCACCAGAAGCACCTATAGCTACGTGTAAAGGATAGAAGTGGTCAGGGTGTGGTTGGGCTAGTTTTGCATGTGGTGCCTTCTCCAAATAATTGTTTACATCTTCATACCTAAAGAAGAAACAAGACATCTTATAACCAAAACAATGGCACTTGCATAACAAAGTAAACAAATATTAAAATTCTAGTGAAATTCACAAATAGGTAAACACATTCACAAATTCAGCTTATAAACAAGTACATAGACAGTTGATGGTGGAACACAAACTTAGCTGCAACATGTTATTTGGAGAAACTATCCTCCACAGCTTAACATTCTAAACTTCTAAGTCAATCTGTTAACACCAGATATTCATGAAGCATCCTACTGAACTTAAATGCATTGTGAAATCCCCCTCAGCTTAAAGTAGTAGTATATTTTTGGGTTTGTCCTATATACGCAAGATTCATGAAGCTAGGAATTCCAATCAAACAATCAATAAAGATTGCCATTAATCACAATAAAAAAATCTTTAAGTTATGATAAATAAGAAAAACGAAGAGCAAGGAAAAAAAAAAAAAAAGCATTACCTTCCATCCAAGAGAGCATCTCTGAGCCAGGTATCAAACTCTTTAGCCCAAGCAGCAACAGAGTTGGATTCCCTCAAAGTCCTCAAATTATGAGTTGCAGATCCAGAACCAATAATAAGAACGCCTTCCTCTTTCAAAGGGGCCAAAGCCTTCCCCATATTAAAATGATGATTTGCATCCTTGTGTGTCTGAACTGAGAGCTGACACACAGGAATATCAGCTTCAGGGTACATGAGCATGAGTGGGACCCATGCACCATGGTCTAGACCCCTCTTCTTGTCCACATTAACCTTTCCAAATCCAGATCCTTGGAGAAGCTCCTGAACCCTTCTTGCCAACTTTGGAGCTCCCGGAGCCGGATACTTAATCTAGTATTACAAAATTCACAAAAACAAGCCAAAACATATTTATGTCAGCAAACGCACATACTACCACAAACAGTGGCGGACGTATACTTGTGGATGGTGTAGCACGTAACACACCATTAATTGTTCTTTTTTTTTCTTCAATATTTTTTATATATTTACAATTTCATATTGTTTTGTGGCTCTGTGTCTTAGTTAATGTATTAGCATTATAACAAAAGTAGTTCCTAATATCCTCTTAATCTTCTCCATGGACTTGTTTTCTTATTTTTAGACTCTAAACCCCAAATTCTTCATATAAATTCATCCTCCAACTTAATCGCTATACCTTCCCACCACTTTGATATTGTTAATCCTCTACAAGAGCCAGGAAAAAGAAAAAAGTTGACTGATTTTGATCCTAGTAAAAGGGATTTGGTAAACATGATTGTTACATAAATCAATCAATTTTTAGTGTATATTTATCAAATGCATGAAAACCATGGATAAAATCATGTATTTCTCACTGACCAAAAACCAAATCAAATATACCCGTCACATCCTAGAGCACGGGGAGGGTAAAACGTAGAACTTAATGTCAACGCTAAGAGACAAGCCAATGCATAGACAACACAAATGATGGTAAAATAATTGTACAAGATATAAGCAAAGATTGTAAATTGTAAACAAAAGCAAAGGGGGGTACCTGATACATGGGTTTGGGAAAGCCATAAAAGTCATAGATGGTATCATTAGGACCAGAAATGAGATTAACAGTAGGAGAATCTGTTTCCCAGTGAGCAGAAATTATTAGAATACAAGTAGGTCTTTCAGATAAAGAGACTTTTTGTGTAAAAGATTTCAAGAAATGCCTGGCTGGTAAACTATCATCTATTGACAAGGTTGGTGATCCATGTGATATATACAGTGTCTCCTTTATTCCTCCTATTGAACCCATCTCTCTTCTGCTCTCTCTCTGGTTCTTAATCCTACTCTTTTTCCCTGACTCAATTCTTACATGAAATTTCCTATATATTAATACCCACGCAGGCAGGGAAAAACATAAGATTGTCAATTAAGATGAAGTGTTCAGATTCAGTACAGCTGCTTAATTGTCACTGCTTATCTCATTCCTACCTAACCTACCAACCAGTTTTTCCTGTTTCCTTTACTTTTTGAGTAATGTTTGAGCGGGTTGCCAAGTCAAATTTTATGTAGCATCGCACCCTTGGTTGCAATTTATTGGAGTTATATTGTTGCCAAGAGGTTGCCTACCAAGGTTGTCAAAACTCCTCGTTTGGTTAAATGCAAACTATTATTCAAAAAGTATATCCAACATTATCCATTTTCATAATTCACATTTTATTATATATTAGTGTAGGGTTAAATGCAAACTATTGTTCAAAAAGTATATCCAACTTTATTCATTTTCATAATTCACATTTTATTATATATTAGTGTAGGGACCATATTGACAACTTTTGTAGTTGCCAACTATTAGAGTGTATTTTTGAAAGAGGTTGTCATGGAGGAGAGACAAAATAAAAAAAATAATATATATATTGACTTGCCAAAATTTGAAAACCTTCTTAGCAATCTCTATTGAAGATGCCCTTAATAAATATCCAAGACCAATGCTACAAAATATCACAAATTTTTCGGGTAAAATATTTCATGAGCTGTCGATTTTTGAGTTCATCTTCATATATCAGAGTTAACATTTTTATTAAAAGTATAAATATTATACATAGACAAATTTTTAGAAATAATTATGTGTATTGTTTTTCCACGATCATAATTTTTTTTATTTAATCATTTGAAATTAAATAATTCAGTCCTCCATTAAGCGTAGACTTCTCACAAATTATTTACAACCGCTTATTGTAAGCATAGTAAATTAATGGGTTAAGGGGCAAAAAAGCCCTTGTATTTTATGAGGAGGAGCGAATACACCCTCATACTTTAAAAATGTGCAAATAAACCCTTCATTTTTAAAGATTTGCTCAAATACTCCCTCGTAATTAGATTTGGTTAACCACGGTTACAAAAAAAGGAAGAAGAATATATATATCTAACTCCAAGATCCTTCATTGGTTAATGTTGCCTTTGAGACACAAGATAGTGCCAAAAATTTTGTGCAAAACGACAATATTTTTCGGACTTACCACAACATTCTTAAATAGATGTTTCCCATGTTCTTTGTTCCATTTTCTGTCACTCTCGTGACTGATCTTAATTTCTCCTTTATTTTTCATTAACTCTTATAATTCATTTTTCAATTTACCTTATTTCAGCGAAATATTAAATAAAATATAAAAAATTTGGTTTCCCGATTGATATCTTAATATAGTAGGGTCAGTCTCTTGTGATAAGAATTTCTCCAAAAGAAAATTTTGACACCTCAAGAAGTTTTAAAAAAATATTCTGAATTAATGATAGTCCAGTATAACTTACTTATTTTTCCTCATCGACTAATCCAAGTAACATTAGAATCTTCAAAAATACATCTGAGAGGTTAAAGTCTTTAATCCACTTATATAAATCCTTCAGATCTCTTTTGTTGATCACACAATTCACTTTTTCAATTTGTATCTCACACAACTAAAATCACCAATTAAGAAAACAATGATATGCCATAATTCAGTCCAAAAAAACCTCTATATTATTGCTTTCTTTGGGGGTAGGATGAGTAAAAACGAACAAGAATTGATAAATAGAACTGAACCGTGCAATTTTGGTTCGTTTCATTCCAAAATTTCTAAAATATGGCATGCTCGGTTCCTTTACAAAAACTTTTGGTTATGATCTAACCGACCGAATTAGATATGTGTGTGTGTGTATGTGTGTGTGTGTGTGTGTATATATATA
>PHNY01212023.1:2093-13735 GCA_003724115.2 Anethum foeniculum
GCATCCTAGTAACAAGAATCACTAGGCTGCTATGTGACACAGTCACAACTGAGTAGGCTTGCTGTATGTTATGTTCAGACATGCCTTGAGCCCAACAAAATCTCTTTTAAACGAGTATGGGAGAACCTCAAGACAAGCTATAAATTATCAAAAGTATGGTATTTTCTTCTCTGCTAATATGAGATGTGATGAATAGTTTAAAATCAAAAGCATTCTGGAAGTGCATAATGATTTGAAAGATAGTAAATACTTAGGTCTTACATCCCTCAGTGGTAGATCTAAAATATCTGTCTTCAATTTCATTAAGGAGAGAGTTTAGCATAAAGTTCAAGATTGGAACAATAAGCTCTTATCTAAAGTGGGAAAAATGATAATGATAAAAAATATTACGCAATCCATACCATCGTATAACATGTCTTGTTTCCTAATTTTGAAAACTTTATGTGTTGAAATTAAGAGAATGTTGAATGGCTATTGTTGGAGATCAAATAAAAGCAATAACAGAGATGTAAGATGGTTGAGTTGGGACAAAATGACGATGGCAAAAAGCAATGGTTGTTTGGGTTTTTGTGATCTGCAAGGTTTCAGTATAGCACAGTTGGGGAAGCACATACGGAACTTCTGTCGTAATCCATTTCGACTATACAAAGCTAGATTTTTCCCGGATGGGCATATTCTCCAATCTTCTAAAGAAAATGAATCAAGATTCATCTGGTTAGGTAAATGGGAGGCAAAGGAAAAGCTCTGAGCTAGTTTCAAGTGAATTTTAGGTGATGGGAAAGATATCAGAATCTTTAAAGACCCTTGACTGAAGGAGAAACGTGGTTTTTATGTTGAGAATAGTCATTTGGCTGTTTTCAGAAAAAATTATGCTTGTAGTTACTTCCATTCTAATAGCAAGGTTTGTGACTTGCATAAAGTACAGTAAGAATTTCATTAAGACGATGTTCAACATATTCTTCAAGTAAGGATTTCATAAATCGATGCAAAAGACATGATGGCTTGGAGTGGCACAACTACAGGTGGTTACACGGTCAAATTAGGATACCAGCTTTGGGTTAATAATAGTTCTGAGACAACAAATGTCCCAGAATCGAAGGGTTGGATTAGACTCTGGAACCTCAAGTTGCCTCACAAAGTATGTACCTTCTTGTGGCATTTCTGTGCAAACAATATGCAAGTAAGGAAGTTTCTCAAAAGTAGAGGAGTTGCAGTCCCTATCACTTGCTCTATGTGCGAGCATGATATATAACATTTATTGCATTTACTTTTTGAATGTAAATTCACTGCAGAATGCTGACAAATTGTTGGTCTGGATTTCAATAAATAAATATTGAATGGGCACCTAGGTGGTTTTTGATAGAATTACTCATGAGAGTGCAGCGATAGTCGAGAAGATTGTTATGGTTCTATGGTGTGTCTGGTTTGCTAGAAACAAAAAAGTATGGGAAGGTAAGGTGATTATATCATCTGTAGCAATGAATATTGGTAGAAAGCAGATCAAGGAGTGGCAGACGGCTATGAATAGAAAAGTAGCCTTAAAAATTATTCCAAATAAAGCAGCAGTAGTAAGTAGCACAAATTGAAAACCACCAACAATGCCATGTTAAACTTAGTGTGGATGCATCGTTGTTCACAGGAGATTTGTTCTTCACTGTGAGCATGCTTATTAGGAATGAGAATGGTTGCTTCGTGAAAGGTAAGAATATGAAATTTCATGATTCTGTGATTGTGATGGAAGTAGAGGCTCGTGGTGTTCAGGAAGCAATAGACTGTGTAGAAAAATTGGGTTTGCAGCGTGTTATCATTGAAAGTGACTCAGAAATGGTTGTTAAGTCAATGAAGATAATACGAGCTATTATCTGGAGATTGCCACATCTTGGATCCCTGCCTAGTGAAGTTTAAGCATAGAATAGATTTATCTATTTGTCATGTTAAAAAGCAAGCAAACATGGGTGCTCATGTTATGACTAAAATCTATGTTTTGCTAAACAGTTACAATGTGTTTATGTCTCCTCCAAGCATGTTATTGGAGACGTTATCTTCTGATTTATTTTTTAATGAAAATTTTATTCTCTAAAAAAAATTGTTTATATTTTTATCTAGAAACATGTCAATTTTTTAATCAAAAATTCAAATTACTATTTCAATTAGCTAAATCAATATTAAAAGATTTATTTATTCGAAACTCTTATTTAATTCAATTTTATTTTATTTTTTCCTTCTCAAAGTTAACAAAACAACCAACCAAATATACCCTTCCACTTATTGCAAGGTCAGGGATGGGAAACAGTTTTTCCCGTACCTTACCCTTATTTAAAAGATGAGAAATGCTAAAGTTCACGAAAGCGTTTCCGAAACGGTTCCCGAATGCTGAGTTGTCGTCTTGTAATTGGTTGTTTTTCTATAAATGAAATGAGACCCCCGTGCATTAATATGAATCCCGCGAATAAAAAAATGACACTTGTCATTCGGGAAACTTTTGGGATTATTTTCGGGGTATGTAGCATTACTCATAAGCCTTTTTACTGCTTATGTTTGTATGTCAATCTATACCTGCAAAAAATTTGAGCGTAACAATTTAAAAAACAAATCAAAATTTGATCATGATAAAAACAACACCTTAATCTTTGGTATTTGTCACATGAAACTTATTTACGAGAAATTTAATTTTCTCTAATCATGATAAAAAATGTGAATTAAATTATCGGATTCGAAGCATCAAACTTTTGACTCAATCTGATTTGATTGCTTAGGAGAAACATTCTCCGTTAGCTAAATAGGTAAATGCTCCCGTTAAACCAGATTCCTGATAGTCTTTTTGGACGTTTTTTTCTTTTCCTTTTTCATTTATCACAAAACGCTAATTTCTAAATCAATTTTTCTATCATGTGTCAGAAAACATACAATAAACGCGAAAATTTATAAATTTGAGCATTTTTTATTGATGTAGTTTTTGTACATGTAATGAGTACTCCACCACTTAAAAAATGGAACTAATCAAAATAAGTTAAACATATAAATTTTCCATATTTTTTGTGCGCTGTTGGGCACAAAATTTGTTTCAAAATACAACCACATATATTTTTCTTTATTTCATAAAACTACTATAAGTGTGTGGCCCACCCTCTTAGGCCATCTCCAGCTGTGATCCAAAAATTCAAATTTGGATTATCAACTGATTCAAATTCTGATCCAAATTTCTGACGAACTCCAGCAGTGATCCAAATTTCTTGATCCAAATTACATTTTACATATTATATTACATAATATTATATTAAACTATCTAATTTTAAATTTAATGTGTAATCATTATTAGCTATTTATATTACATTTAATAAAGTAATTAAATTAAAAGGATAATTATTTAATATATGTAAAATAATATTAAAATTGAATTCTTAATTAAAGAAAAACACATTAAATAATTAACATTAAATAATTAACTACTGTTACTTAAGTATTGCTAATTACATAGTATTATTAATTAAGTAATTAAAAAAATCTATGGCAAAAAAAAGTAATTAAAAAAATCACAAAATTAATTTCGAATCAATAAACTAAAATATACTAATAACTAAATCGTTATTTTATATTAAATATAATTTGAATCAGTTAATAATAATGATCCAAATTTGGATAGTTAATAATGGTAATCCAAATTTGGATCAAAGATGCAACAGGCCCTTAATAACAACAAAAAGGAACCATTAATTTTTGTTTGCAATGGTGCATAAAAGAATCTTGCTAGTAACAACAAAAAGGAACCTTTAATTTTTGTTTGCAATGGTGCATAAAAGAATCTTGCTAGTTATTCTCTATACAATATTGAATAGTATATCTTATATTTGTCAATTGTATTACTTTTTAATCAACTTATTCGTGTAATGAAAAGATAAGTACAAGGAAAGTAACAAATCCCAATATGAAAAAACACTTTGACCAATAAAATCCACATAACTTGTTCCTGTAATGAAATGTCAAACTGCAAAATTTGATGTTAACATATTGTATGGCCATGGGTAAGAATTAGATACATGAGATCTGTATCCATTTCTGGGAAAACAAGAATGAATATGGAGAAACAGTCCACAAGTTGCATTTTCCAAGATGCAATCATCAAACAACAGACTCCAGAGCAGATTTCAAGTCTTGGTGGTTTTTTACAAAGGATGGGTCTCTCTGATACAATCCCTGTAGATTATGACGTTAAAGATTATTTCTCAAACATCATAAGAGGTCTTCTTGAGGTTCTTCATGTCCAAAGCGGCCGCATATCTTTCCTCCTCCGAGTCAAACCTGTTGTCACTGTAAACTGCTCTGTTTCTCTTACTCTGTTTTTCTTTTTGAAAAAAAAACTAGATTTGTCTCTGTGTATACCAGCTCTCTTAATATGCATTTGATATTCCCTTGTTATGTAAATCATGCTTGCGTGGTTACGTCAATGCTCCGTCACTTGAAAGTCTATTTTAGTGTTGATAAGAAACCTTAGTGTTGATATGCCATATATTAACCGAGTTCTGATAACATGTTAAGTTACGGGAAATTACAAGCTCTCTAAGGTTTGAGCTCTGATAGACTTATACCATGTTTTTTCATGACACATTTTTCTACTCTCCATTGTTTTTTCTTCGGGAAAGAATGGGACCAAATATGGCAATATTCTAATATATTGAAGTTATTTGATTTGATTTGCGTACATCTTACCCTCCTCAAATCCCTCTCTAAGCGGGATATATTGAGTATGTTTGGTTTGATTTTTTTGAGTTGATTATTTGCTATATGCATTTATTGTATCTTCGAGTTTTTGTTAAATTTAAATAGCATTATGTGCAAATTAGGCTATCTTCCTTTTGATTTGCTGTCTTAATTAAACAGCTTGAACTTTGACACTCTTTGTTGTTTTAATATTACTCCAATTTTGATAGAAGACTAATTTTTTCTGAATGGGGGTTTAGAATGTGTACGGAGGATTGCATGGTGGGGCAGTAGCATCTGTCGCAGAGATGGTTGCAGTAGATTGTGCACGAACTGTTGTGGGCAAAGAGAAGGAACTTTTTCTTGGAGAATTGAGTAATTCTTACCTCTCTTCTGCACCACGCGATGTAAGTTTGTCGAATTCAAGTATTCAGACTCTTGATTGTTTATTTATGTTTGAAAGTTACTGACCGAGAGCTATACCAGATTTTTTGAGATAATGATCATTCAGCCATTCTATCAAAAGAGTTGTTTTTAGAGCTAGTTACCAAATAGTTGATCTGAATATGTGTTTCTTATAGCTCATTAGTTCTTTCAGCTTATCATGCTTTAGATCATTGAGTGAATGATGGTTACAGGAATTGTTCACAGCAAAACTAGCTAGGATAACAATTTTAAGTTCCATTGGTTTCGTTTTTGATGGAAGATATCAACAAGATAATAATGTATGGTTCCCGCAACTTATAATTTCGAAACACCTGGTGCAAGATGTTACTTTATCACAATCCCCTGGTTGTCGGTGGCTAGTACCTCAGTATGTTTTTCACAGGTTTTAGGTACCAGTAGGCATCAAGGGTGTACCCGAGCATGTTGCATTTGGTTGGATGAAAGGGTCACCAGACGGATTTGTAACATCTTATATATTTGTTAGACTTATATGCAAATTATTTGTCATGTCCTCCATTCCATTCCCTTCTGATTCACAAATGAATCCACTCTTCCCAGTTCCCACACATACTCGTTTTTTTTTTTTTTTTTGCAAGATTGTGTATTATTTAAATGTACATGGATAAACACAAATGTTAGCAGCATTTACCATTTTAGGCTGTGCACAAACATCTACAGCAGAATACATTTCGATTTGGTCTACTTAATGTGTTCTGCTCTATTTTAATACTTTGTTCAACATTTGCAGGCAGAGGTGGTAGTTGATGCCTCCATTGTAAGGAGTGGAAGGAACTTAACTGTAGTTGCAGTCGAGTTCAAAATGAGGGAATCTGACAAGCTGGTCTATACATCTCGTGCTACCTTCTATAATATGCCAGTTGCAAGTCTATGAATATTATGAAAGATCGGGTTTTAACAATGTCCATCATTCATACGGTGCCAGTTTAGGGCGAGGAAGCCAAATATGTAAACACTTGTAAGGAACATAATCCGCCAATATGTTTGACTAGATTATATGATGCCACTATAAAACCAGTGCCTGGACAAGGGCCACATACTTCGTAAGAGTTTGCTTCATTCTCTTTTAGGGAGTTGGTAAATCTATTTTAATTCTTTCTGGTGAAGGTGTACTCAACTTCTTTGCTGTGAATCGTGGCACTATCTTTATCCTCTTCGACCTTTATAGTGATAGAGGTGACAGGATCATCACATATTGGTCTTATATTGCATCTTGATCTGGGGAAGTCACTAATCACTATTGATCTCTATATATCGATTTCTACAGATTAGTTGAGATACTGGTGTTGAGATATGTTCAACTTTAGCTTTAGGCATTCCCACATTTGGTTAACCCTATATCTGAACAGAACTGTAACAAATCTGACCTTCACTTGATAAAATTATGACCGGCTAAAATTCCTGTAGCAAAAATCTCTTGACTTCTAGGTGAAAGTGGCCGATGACAATCTTAAATTCACTTACTGAGACCAAGGACCAAAGTGGTTAAAACATACATGGTTACATTCTTCTACACCTGGTGTGCAACAGAACCTGCTTACTAAGTAGCTCAAAAGTACGAGTCTAATCCACATATACAGATTCACTCCTAAAATTCTTATAAGCAAAATATAGGCAGTCACAATCTGTGTCTTGGTGTTCAAACAAGTACAGAAATTGCCGCCTAAGTGGCTCAAAACTACCAGGTTTAATCCACATCCAGATCCACTCCTCTTTACAGCCTGAAAGAAAAGTAAAGATCTGGTGATGGTATAGAAACCAATACAACAGACATGCAGATTTAGTTCAGAGCTTACGTGAACATTGGAGGCCGACTTCGGGAGGGTTGGGGTCGCTTTATTGGTGAAATGATGAGATTTCTCAAGGTCATTGACGGGTTCCCTGCTCCAGATCCAGATCTTGCTCCAGCACCAAACGCTGTACGATTAATACCTCTTCTGTTGCTAAAATCAGTTTGCCCAGCTGATTGTTTGCCCGGCGAGCCAGTAGAAACATCAAAGGGACCAGAATTAGAACTGTTCTGTCTTGCTACTGAAGGCCATATATCCTCCCGAGGTCCTGGAGTATCAGGAGTGTAAGCCGGCCAATCTGCAAAAGATAAATCAACTAGTTTTTTTTTTTTTGGTTGCCAAGTATACAACCAGGGCTAGCTTTAAAATGCATGCTTATCAGCTATCACACAATAGAGCTTTTACAACATTTAGCTAATGCTTTCAAAATGATCAGTAACTAATTAGCAAAAAAATAAAAAACTGAAAGACTAAAGACAAGTTCTATAGAACATATTAATTAAAAAAGGACAAAATTAGTCACCTTTCTTGAAGGGATCTCTATTAGGCATCACGTTAGCTGGACTTGCAAACAAATCAGGTTCAGTTCCAGAATAGAAAGTGTTTGCAGGTTGAATTGCTGTTCTTTTAATTGACTCGTACTCGCATCTTAGCTGATCATACATTTCATCAAGCTTTCTTTTTTGCCTGGTAGTAGAAATTAACCAGAACATGCCAAGAGGTGATCAGTTGCCAAGAAGAATAAAAAAGATTGAGACGATTTCAAGTTCTAACAATCTTGGAAAAGAATTGAAAAGAGTACCTGGACTTCTCAGAAAATTTTTCCTGAAGTTCTTGCTTGTCTTTGGATAAACTCTCCATTTCTTGTTCTATCATCTGGCACTTTTTTGCCATTTTCTGATATGCAGTATGCACTTGCTCCATTTTTTGTGTGAATTTTTCTTGCATTGCCTCACATTTTTGTCGGCACTGAGCCACTATTCTGTTCATCTTGAATTGCATCTCCAGTTCCTTCTGCCCAGCGTAAAACATCACACTTCTGTATGCACTTTTCATCACTTGTATCATATCAAGGAAAGGTTAAAAAAAAATTGATATTGTATTTTATACTTGTAAAAATTTAACATCAATCGTAAAATAAGAAAATAAAAGCTTTACATGTATTTTTTTTTCATTTCTCCAAGTTCGTCTGGGAAATGTCTTAATCCAAAATACTATGTTATATACGCATTATAGACACGTTTTATAGTTTTATAAACATATGTACGGTGTAAATTAAAGGATACATATTTGAGGAGTTACCCCAGCCATGGCCATCTGCAAGAAAAGGCAAACAATTAACCAGAATGCTGCAGGAGAGTTCACCAACTAATAAAATTATAAAATGAGTCATGAAAAGTAGGGAAGGACATGATTTCTTATGAAAAGGGAACAAATTGTAAACATAACGACTTATTTGACATGTGCTTGCAGCTTGCTTACATTGATCCACTCATCACTTGGACTGACATCCACAGGTCTCATAAGACTGACAAATTAAAAGGCATAATGTATTAATATGCAGTTAAAAACAAAGTTCTCAGGAAACTGTTCTTCTAACATGCAATATATTAATTAATTAATATGTAATCCGAATCACATCAAGAAAACAATAAGATAGAGCTAAATCATCATTAGGCACACTCATTATTTTTATAAAAACTTTTCCAAACTGCAGTGACCATCATTTTCTGTGAGTTTTGAGTCTAAATCTTTTAATAGAAAAAGAGATAATTACACAGCAGTATTCAAATTTTATTGAGTGAAGTTGCCTACCTTTTAGAGAGTACTTGGTCACATATTGGGCAAGCTGCATCATTGCTGAGAATCCTACCAGCATCCTCAGTACCTTTTATACTTTTTAAGGAATATAACAGTAACATTCTTAGCATGATCAGTATATTTGATTCTAAAATTATATTACTTTGTCATCAGGATACACAATAGGTGACCACAAGTGGTGCTGACAGCTTTCCCTTCTAGCTCCCTCCAGCACGCATTGCATCTCATTGTGATTTCAGCGTTATACCCGATTCCAAAATATATTTCAGTGGCTCGATTAGAGCTTGTAGAATACAACCAGCATCTGAACAGGATTTGCAGTTTTTACTCTAACAAGTGTAACAATTAAGTTTTAAAATGGAACGTAAAAGTAGTAAAAAACAATATTCTGCTTTCCAAGAAGCTCATCCAGTCAGTAAGTTTAATGCAAAGCATGTATTTACATACTGCTCTTCAAGCTTATCAGCTAATAAGTGAGGTTCTCAAACGTAGGACTGAAGTGATAGAGGCCAGTATTGAGAGCAACAACAAATACAGAAACACGTTGGATTGAAGAATTCATTTAAGATCATTTTTACAAAGACAGCAACCTCACTAAGCAATCTCCATTTACCTAACGCAACTCCCCTCCATCCTAGAATGAAATTGAGTATATTTTTCGCTCAAAAAATCACGGGTGGAGACAATAAATTTACATGTACAACAACAAAGGGCAAATCAAAATTATCAGGGATGAACTAACATAAGACTTCAATGGTGAGATATATGTTGCCTGCTTACTTTATTTACTTAATTGATTAGAAAAATAAGGAAGTTAAAAATTTTAAGTTCAAGGCATGAAGAAGAACATTGGAAACTAAGCACTTAACAGTTTAAACTGAGTCCAAGTAACATAGAGCATGTGAAGTCTATGAAGTAAAGAAATTTTTTGATTTAGGCTAAGTTGTAGCAAGATGTATCTAAAGACTGAGATTCCATAAAAAGCAGCTATTGATGATGATGAGGAGGAGGATATAATCATTGCAAGGAGAAAGTATTGTACAATGTACACATCATATTTGATAATCAACCTTGGCTAGTTGAAGATGATGTGTTACAGAAAAGCAGTTTGAAAACAGTGCTGTATGTAGATGAGTATTGTGGTACCAAGAAGTAACACGTAACATATATATAATGGGAGTTTGAATATAGGCTTTGTTGGTATATATGTTTCTATTTCAGAGTGTAGGACAAAAACATTGAGACAAAACAAAGCTTCATAGGTTCAGACTTTCAATCTAGGAGAGATGCGAGCATCTGCTATATTGGATTGCTAAAAGATCAAAAAAGCTTTTCTATAGGACACCACAGAGTGGCCTAACTTTACAACAAGTATCAAGTTTGGACTGTAATATTTCAGTATAAGCTTTAATGACTGCAGAATCAAAACAATAAATGACTTAAATAACAGATTATGTTCATCCTCCATATATCAAGAACAATCTTACTCGCATCTGTTCCATGTAATGTAATCCATGCGACAATAAAGTTAAATATTTCACAATATCATTATCAAAACAGATTATCTTTTGATAACATCATGCAATTTATCATATCATGTCATCCGGAAGCATATACGGCGTCAAGATTGATGGAACTTAAATTATGATCAGTACGTGTAACATGTTACCTTACAGTGGTCTTCCTTACATATATTTGAATCATATACTTAAAATTTTTTATTTTAGAAATTCAAAACTACACGTTTTACATAGAACCTGGCGGACTATATATTCGTCACTGCGAATTCTGGAGCAAACATATAAGTGACTTATAGGTTTCACAGCTCAAAACACTAAACTTCGTTCATATTTTAGCAATCAAAAGTGTCTATAGAGGATAATTGAACAAATAATCATAAAATATTATCAACTTTGAAGTTGTAAAAGGATCATACGAACAAAGAAAACCTAATCTACACTATTAACATAAAACCTGAGACACAATTTCATCACTACAATCCTGAAACTCTTATAGCAAGAAAGCATATAACTCGAGAGCAAGATCGTAAATTAGGTTTCACAGCTCCAAACAAAAATTTATCCATATTTCCGCAGATCTGAAGTGTCTATTGGCAGAAAAATTTAAACAATAAATTGATCAAATTAACTCTGAAGTTATACACATATATAACGATTCTCGAAAACTGAAACTCCACTCTTCACATAGAATCTGAGAAATTTTAGTCCCTAATTTCTAGAGCAAACAGATTACTCGAAAGTAAGATCGTAAATTAGGTCTAACAACTCCAAAATCTAATTTCATCAATTCCGCAATATCTGAAGTGTCATAGGAGTAAAAATCCAAAAAATTGAATGATTCTATTAACTTTAAAGTTATACATGTATAATTCGGTTCTCGAAAATTAGAACTACACTATTCACATCAAACGCTGAGAGATTATATACTCGTCGTCACTGCAATCGTGCATTTTACTAAGCGAACAAACAGATAACTCGAACATAAATCATACTCTAGGGTTTCACAACTTCAAATTACGAAATTCATTGATTTTTAGCTGAATCTAAAGTGCATAAAGGCGGCAAAATCAAAGTAATAGAACAAACGGGAATCACAATCACATTTACGCTCAAACGTATATAAATGATGTATTGGAACCTAAATAAAACTTACAAACTGATGCGATTTTTAGCGAACTTCGAATCGGATCGATCTCGCCGGCGATACAACACAGCGCGAGAAGATTGTGTGTGTGTTTGTGTGTGTGTTTGTGTGTGTGTGTGTGTGTGTGTGAGAGAGAGAGAGAGAGAGAGAGAGAGAGAGAGAGAGAGAGAGAGAGAGAGAGAGAGAGAGAGAGAGAGAGAGGGG
>PHNY01212145.1:1002-15724 GCA_003724115.2 Anethum foeniculum
AATATTTTTTATTTGTTAAAAATGATGCTTCAAACCTATGCGATGCACGAATTTTATTTAATATTATATAATTTTTTTAAATTTAATTTGGAATTTTTTTTTTAATATTATATCTTTAATTTTATTTAAATTGATAGTGCGTCTTAATTGAAACGGATAATCAATTGGTTATTAATAATTATAATATTATTATTTTATTTTATTTATATAGAGTTGTCTATAACATGTTGGGAAAAGTAGAGGGTTGGTTAGAAAAAATAAAAAATATAATGTATTTCAACTGAAAAAGGTAATCGGTTAGGTTATTATTAATTATATATTATTATTATTATGATTATTATTATTATTCTAATTTATTAAATAGACTTGCTCGTAATATTTTTGGAAAGATGAGATGTTTTAGTTAACCGTTATATTTTTGGAAAAGAGATATATTTTAGTTGTCCGTGATATGAGAAAGGTAACTGATTAGCTATTAATTATTATTATTATTATTATTATTATTATTATTATTATTATTATTATTATTATTATTATTATTGTTCTACTTTATTAAATATAATTGCCCGAGATATTTTTAAAAAATAGAGATATTTTAGTTGCCCTTGAAAAATGATATGTTTTGATTGCCCGTGATATATTTGAAAAACGAAATATTTCATTTGTCTGTGATATTTTTGGAAAAAGAAATATTTAAATGGAAAAAAATAGAAAATGTAACATGTTTTTTGTTGAAAAAGGTAATTAATATCTGAAAAAGGTAATTGATTAACGTGTTTTGATTATTTTGGTTAAGAAAAACAGAAAAGATAACATTTTGATTGAAAATGGATATTATTATATAGTGTATAAAAATCATTTTATGCAAATTACTTTTATAAAAATATATTAGTGAGGGTAATCAGGTAAAATCACTTTGTACCAAAAAATAGGTACCAAAACTTTCAATCTTTCGTCTATTATAGAATAGTATAGATACGAAAGAATCATTTTATTAAAAGGAAAGTAGCCAATATTATAATGAGCATTTGAGAACCAGTTTTGGAAACTTTAACATTTCTTTATTTTATATTAATTAGGATCGATTGGAGTCGGGATTAATTCATTAGTCATTCGTAAAATAAAACATTTTTCTTGTTCGTACAGGGAAGGAAAGTTTTATTGGGACTACTTCGAGGCATTTGAGATTATATATATTTCACGATTAAAATATTGTAAAACGTTTTAATTATTACATACGTTCAAAAATTGCTATTACATTAAATATGTATGTTTTACATAATATTTTACTTGTAAAAGATAGATATTTTTCAAGATCTTTAATAAGATCTGCATAAAATTTAATTTTACTAGTTTATATCCCTTAGGATTCATGGAATTTTTTTTCATATTATAATATTTTAATTTTATTTGAACTGAAATTAAATAGAATTACTTGTGCAATTTCGATAAAGTAACAAATTTGTTATTCAAAATAGAAAAGGACATGTGTTTTATTTGAAAATTTTAACTGGTTAGTTATTAGTAATTATAATATTTAATTTTATTTTATTAAATAAAATTGTCTCTGATAATTTTTGAAAAAAGTAGGCGTTTTAATTGAAAAAAAATAAAAAAGGTAATTGATTTATATACTAATTAGAACTAAAATAAGAGTTATTAGTAATTATAATATTTTATTTTATTTTACTTAATAGAATTGTCAGTTGATATTTTTGGAAATGAGGCGTTTTAGTTGAAAAAATTAAAAAAAATAACATGTTTTAGTTGAAAAAATTAATTTAGGATTGGGTGATTGCTTTATATACCTACTTTGTTTGTTATGGATTAAACTGAGATTTCTAGAATTAGGGTTAGAGAGCTTCGAGTTTTAATGACTGTTATCGTGTTTCGTGACTTAAAACTCTTTTCACAAGATGCCTACATATCTTGTGCTTTGCCAAGTATCAAGTCAAAAAACGTGGTTCTGAATTAAGGGGTCACGCCCCTTATATAGGCATCTTGGGAGCCTTAGAGTTAGGTCAGAGTCGGGTGACTTGGTGATCAAGTCTCTAACTTAGTTGGACTTTGGAGTCCTAAGAAATAGGAATCTGATTCCCTGTAGTCTTAGGTTGCTCGGAGGCTACTTTTCATAGAAGTAGTCTCTCATTATAATACATTTATCGGGAAGATTAATTATCCCCTCTATTAATTAAGAAATTAATAAATAATTTGGGTTTCAGTCCTCATTAATTGGACTTATTTATTGGACCAAGTTACGTCTAATTAATACAATATTTATTATATTTTTAGGGTCAATTTTTGGCCCATATCAGTTACCCCTCCAACTTCTACGAAACTTACTTGAAGTTCTGTAGAAGTTAACTTACTTATATGCCCTTTCTTAGGGTATCACTTTTAGCGTAAAGTGTGGATAGACCTACATATTTACAGCGATTCTTATTTGGAAGTTTACACAAAAGTGTTCTTGGTCCACAGTGACCTAAAAAGTAATAAAGCTAATGTCGAGGCAAATATAAAGAATCGCAGGAATTCATTCACAATATCATAATCACACTTTCTTCAAAGACTGTGTCGACAATATTTGAAGAATCTTAGGAACCCGTTCACAAGATCATACACTTTCTTCAAAGACTGTGTTGATGATCTTTGAAGAATCTCAGGAACCCGTTCACAAGATCAAAATCACACTCTATTCAAAGAATGTGTTAATGATCTTTGTATTGAGTTATTATTCCAAGTCTTAGTGACTAGAGAATGCTCAATCGAGGTCCTTTAGAGGACGAATTCGTAGCTGTGTTACAGGACATATTTGAGCTTCGTGTCCACATACGTGTGATTGATTATTTCAATCACCATTGAACCAGGTGTTGAGGTTGAGGTTGAGGTCGTCATTGCTGATAATTAGAGAGCCTCAATCCTCTATCTTTCATTATTAGATTTTTCCCTGATTTTTGTGAATTTTTTAGCACCTTCAATTATTTTTAAATTTTTTTTGGAAAAATAATCTTTGGTTATTTCCCAATTTTTCTATTTTTACTGGACTTTTCTTCTCTCTCTTCTTTTTTATTTTATTTAGGCTAGGATCCTATTCATAACAACTAGAATCCTAGTCGTGTTATGCTTTCCAAGAAATCCTAGTCGTGGGCCTGTACGACTAAGAATTCCGAGTCGTTAACGACCAGGATTCTAATTGTACGACTAGAATTCCTGGTCTACGACTAGGATTTTTAGTTGTATTATGACCTTAAGTTTGTCTTGGTCGTGGGCTTATACCACTAGGAAATCTTAGTCGTCTACGACCAAGATCCTAGTCGTACGACTAGAATTCCTGGTCTATGAATATAATTTTTAGTCATATTATAGTCTCTTATTATTTCTGGTTGTGGGCTCATACGACTAGAAATTCTTAGTCATTTACGACCTGGATCCTAGTCGTACGACTTGGAATCCTGGTCCACGACTAGAATTCTTAGTCGTATTATGGCTTATAATTGTTTCTGGTCGTGAGCTCACACGAATAGAAATTCTTAGTCGTCTACGACCACGATTCTAGTCATACGACTAGGAATCCTGGTCCACGACTTGAATTCTTAGTCGTGTTATGGCCATTAATTGCTCCTAACCTTTTTGTTTTATGACAAGTATTTTTTAGTCATCAAGGGCTAAGATCCTAGTCGAACGACTATGATTTCGATCTCAAACTGTCCAAATACTTAATGGACCTAACTTTGGGCCTGGATCCTCTGGCTATTGAATAGTAATCCATTTTTTATTTTTTCATATTCCAGCAAATTCTAGAATTTATCCCTTTCCATGAATTTATCCATTTCCATGAATTTATCCCTGTTTTATTGACCGACATCCAAATCAACCCAAGTCAACTCCCTGCTAATGCTTGGAGAAATATTTTGTGCTTTATAGTGTTATGCCTTAAAAAAGGTCACCCTTTATCCGTAGCTATGTTCAGAAAAATATTCCAGCTATTAAACAACCCTTTAAGTACCCCTGGATGGGTTTACATAAAACAAAGGCCCAAGACTACTCATATCTTCAATGGCCTATCCATTTATGACAACAACTTCCAATGAAAGAACGCGTTTTTACTTCTCTTCTGGGAAGGTGGCGATTGGGGTACTGTTTTCGCCCTTCATTTGGGAGGGTAAATGATGGCAGTCCCAAATCCAATGAGCTTTCCCCGACAGAACAAGCTATATACGAGGATTAAATTAAGGACAATAGTCAAACCATAGTTGGTCACTCCTTGAGGAGTTTCCATTGTAGGATGTTGGCCTTTCTAACACTACTGACGAGGGTATTTTCTTTAACTCCTCTTTTTTGTGCTTATGTAACTTTTCCATATAATTTGTTATTATTATATCCATCATAATTGCATACATATTTTATGCTTCCTTGTCTTTAGCCGCAAAAGCCATTAATAAGACTAACAAGCTGCTAATGAAGAAACTTTTAAGATGAAGAAACATCATCTTTCAGCAGACCCCATGAAGACTCCAAACCTTCCTAGATTTTTAAAAAGGCATAAAGGAGCCGGTGATGGAGGTTCCACTACTGATGCCCCTCAAAACCCAGCATTTTAGCCAGGATGGGGCTTTAGGAGGACCGATACTGTAGTTGGATCTACCAAAAACTTCCTTGACTGGTCTCTTCACTCGATCCCTCCTCTAGACTACAATATATCATGGTTGAGGCTGATTTTTCAAGGATTGAGCTTATAGGCTCTCAAGATGTCGTATCAATAAGTCTGCCAATTCTTATTTATTAATATTTTTACTTGTTATGTCGAGATCATAACTTACATATTTTTCATAGGTCAATGTTCACTTTCAATGGGCTCTCCACCATGCTCGTTCTTGGAAGACGTCTTTTGAAAAATTTGAAAAGGGAGGTTAAAACAGAAAAAGCTAAGGTGACTAAACTCGAGGACCGTTTGAAGGCCAAGGAGGATGAACTGAGCAGTGCTCATGTTGACTTGGTTCTTTATAAGGATATGAAGGAGAAATTGATCAACTCCTATATGACTTCTTCAAAATTCAAAGTTTTAATGACTAAGCATGACGATGGCCTGCTCGCAGTTCATTTCTCGGCCGGTTGGAAGTCCGCCTTAAAAGATGTGCAAAAGAAATTCTCTCATCTTAGCCCTTCCGAGTTCCCCTACCCACAGGACTTAACTGTCTTGAAACAAATATTGGATGTAAAAGAGTTCGAGGATGAATCTGAAAAAGAGGAGGAAAAGGAGATGGAAGATGAAAGCGGCGAGGATGGGGAGGCCCATGGTGCCAATGTTACTCCCATGATGACTCCTCGCGCAGGAGGTGACTCAGATTCTAAGTCTTCAAGTGGAGGGGAGAAAGATAATGTAGGCAAGTAGATGGATTCCGAGCCATTTATTCCTTAGATTATTCCAGCCCTGCGTGGCGTTTTTTAAACATTTTTTGTTAACATTATTAAACTCTTGCCCTTCGGGGTTTATTTATGCTTTCTTTTCCTTTACGTTTGGTTTTCTTAAATTCTTCCATTTCCTGGTAACATTTGTTACTTGTCTTATATTGTTATCATAATGTAAGCAAATAAGAAACTTGATAAACACAAGCTTTAAAGGAAAGAAATTTAATTACTAATCATCCTGGGTTCAACCCTTACATAGCAAAATATAAACTAAAGAAGCCACAGAGCTCATGGTTTGAAAGAACCTTATTCGTAGATAATTACTAGTAGATAATATGTTCCTTTTGGGGAACTAAATATAATAGATCTTGAGGTTCGAAGCATGCCAAGTCTTGGGCACCTCTTTTCCTTCCATTGTTACAAGCTTGTAAGACCCTCGTCTTAAGACCTTCTTGACTTGATAAGGTCCCTCCCAATTGGGGTCCAGCTTGCCCCTTTGTCCAACTCCAGAAGTTTCAATCTTTCTCAAAACCAGGTCTCCTTCTTGGTAGAATCTTTCTTTAACCCGTAAGTTATAATAGAAAGATGCTTTCTTCTGATATTTGGTGATACTTGCATGAGCATCGTCACAAACTTCATCAATTAGGTCTAGGTCTAACCTTTGCCCTTCTTACTTTTGCTCAGGTTCATAAGCCTGAATTCTTGGAGATGAGTGAGATATCTCCACGGGAACAATTGCCTCTGCTCCGTAAGCAAGCATGAATGAAGTTGCTCCAGTTGTTACGCGACATGTAGTGCGATAAGCCCAGAGTATGGGTAGTATCTCACCTACCCAAATATTTCTTGATCTTTCAATCCTTTTCTTGAGTCCATTCAGGATAATGGCCTATTTGCCTGAGGGTGAGCAACAGAAGTAAATCGTAACTCAATCCCATTCTCTGCACAATATTTCTAGAATTCTTTATTATTAAACTGTGTTCTGTTATTGGTGACAAAGATTCACGGGATTCCATACCTGCGTATTATATTTTCCCATAAGAAATGAGCAACTTGCTTTGTGGTTTTTTTAGCCAATGGCTTGGCTTCAATCCATTTGGTAAAGTAATCAATGGCAACAATTAGGTATTTCCTTTGAGCTGTAGCCATAGGAAATGGTCCTAGAATATCCATCCCCTACATTACAAAAGGTATAGGGGAATTGATGGACATCAACATCTCCGGGGGCTGTCTTACTACTAGTGCATGCTTCTGACAACGATCACATTTTTTAACTTACTCTCTAGAATCGGCCATCATCACTAGCCAATAAAAGCCCAACCGAGTGATCTTATGGGCAATAGCTCTGTCCCCAAGTGTTGACCATAAATTCCTTCATGAACTTCCTCCAGGGCTAACCAAGCCTTATCCGGTCTAAGGCATCGCAAATAAGGGATTTAAAAAGACCTTCTGTATAAGATCCCACTAATGAGAGCATACCTTAGAGCTTGAACATACAACTTTCGTGCCTCCATAGCATCGTTAGGTAACCACCCTTTTTCAAGATGAGCCTTTATGGGATCTATCCAACAGTTCCCTGACCTAATAGGCGCAACAAGATTAATGTCAATACTTGGTGTTTTCAACACTCGATAATACACACTTCTTGAGCTATTTTTGACTTCTGAAGAGGCGAACTTCGATAACGCATCAGCTTTGATATTTTCCTCTCCGGGGATATGTTCCACATAGCCCTCATTAAATTGTGTCATAACTGCTCGAACGAGTTTAACATACTTAGCCATCGTCTCATCTCTCGCCTTAAATTCTCCTTCACTTATGAGATTACTAACCTTGAATCTCCACATACTTTGAGATTTTTGACCCTCGGGGTTCTTACCAGGCCAAGTCCGGCTATAAGTGCATCATATTCAGCTTCATTATTTATAGTTAGGAAATCAAACTTCATTGCATATTCGATCTCAAAGCCATCGGGGATATGTAACACTAATCCAACACAACTTGATTTTGTTTTTGATACCCCATCAAAATAGAGCACCCAATACTCCTTAGCCAAGTTCTTTACTTCCACATGTTTGCCCTCATTGGGTACTTCTTCCTGTCCTCCCCCTGACTTTTTGGTTGTCGATGGCACATTCAACCATGAAGTCAGCTAAAGCTTAAGCCTTTATTACTGTACAAGGCTTATAATTAATATCAAATTCACCGAGCTCTATAGACCACTTTATTAACCTTCCGCTTGCCTTTGGACTATGAATGATGTCCCTCAATGGATGATTAGTTAACACCTCAATCTTAAGTGCCTGAAAATATGGGCTTAGCTTTCTGGATGCCATGATCAGGGCCAAAGCAAACATTTCAACAGTGGAATAATTAATCTCAGCTCTATGCAACACCTTTCTGACATAATAGATTGGCTTTTGAATTTTGTCTTCCTCCCTGATCAAGACAACACTCAAAACCTTTTCTAAAATTTCTAAGTATAAATAAAGTACTTCATGAGCAACGGGCTTGGCCAACAGCGGTGCCTTAGCGATATACTGTTTTAGATCTTCAAATGCTGACTGGCTCTATACAGTCCATACAAAATCCATTAATTTCTTCAATGTTTAAAAAAATGGGAGACACTTATCTCCAGACTTGGAGATGAATCTTCCTAGGGCTGCTACCTTTCTTGTAAGTTTCTAGGCGTCCTTTATGGACCGTGGAGGTTCCATGTCCAAGATAGCTTTTATCTTGTCAAGATTAGCCTCAATTCCAAGTTTGGAGACCATTAATCCTATAAATTTCCTAGATCCTACACCAAAGGCACATTTGGTTGGATTTAGCATCATCTTGTGGCGCCTCCGCACTTCGAACGCTTCTTGCAAGTGACGAATATGATTTGTCTTATCGAGGCTCTTAAATAGCATATCATCCACATATACCTCCATGGTTTTTCCTACGAGATCTTTAAAGATCTTATTTACTAGTCTTTGATAAGTAGCTCCTGCATTCTTAAGACCAAAAGCCATAACAAGATAACAATATACACCAAATTATGTGACGAACCATACCTTTGAAATATCGTCATTATGCATCTTAGTCTGATTATAGTAGCTAAACCCATCCATTAAGCTCAGCACTTCATGCCCAGCAGTTGCGTCAATCAAAACGTCAATCCTCAGTAAGGAAAAATAATCCTTTGGACATGCATCATTCAGATCTGTGAAATCAATACACATCCTCCACTTTCCATTGGCCTTCCCAACCATCACCGAATTAGCTAACCATTCTGAAAATTGGATTTCCTCTATGAACCCAGCCTCTAGTAGCTTATTAACCTCTTTTTTTATGGCTTCCTACCTTTTTCGAGCAAAAGTCCTCTTCTTTTGTTTCACTATCTTTCGGCTAGAATCCACATTCAATTTATGAGTTATTAACCTTGGATCAATACCTGACATATAAGCAGCTGTCCATGTAAATACACCACTATTTTCCTATAGAAACTTAATCATCTTGCCCTTCAAGGGTTCTTGTAACGTGGCACCAATGTAAGTAACTTTTTCCGGATCATTAGTACATAAGGGAATGAGAACAGATCTTCCTCCGGCTTCCCTTGTTGCTCATTATTTTCTCGGGCTTCCATATCCTCACTAGGCAGCACTTGCCCCCTATTCGATTAGCTCTTAGTGCGGTTATGTAGCAACTCCTTGCCATTTTCTAGATCTCTTTTTTTCTTCTCCAACTCCGTTCCTAGTAGGGAACTTAAGTTTGAGATCGTAAGTTGAAGCTATAGCTTTAAAGGCATGCAAGCCAGTCTGTGCAAGGATTGCATTATAAGTGGATAAAGCTTTTATTACCAGAAAATTTAGCATTTGAGTAACCTCTCTAGTTTCCTGCCCTATAGCATTGGGAAGCTTTATTGTACTTTCCACCTTAGACTCTACTCCATTGAACCCATATATAGGCATGTCAGTGGGCTTGAGTTTAGAGTCATTGTAACCCATCTTTGTGAATGCATCATGTAACAAGATATTTAATGACGCTACATTGTCTATCAAGACTTTCTTCACTTCAGAATTCCCAATGATAGGGGTTATAACCAACGGGTCATCGTGAGAAAATTTCACCCCTTCCAGGTCTGAATCGTCAAAGAGTAAAGAAACTTGAGTTTTGGCTCACTTCCGGGCTTCTCCTACAATGTGCATAACTTTACGTGCATAAGCCTTCCTTGAATTCCTAGAAGCACCGACAGCTGACGGTCCTCCAAAATTCATGTTTATGACTGGCCCTCGTGGCTGAGGATTTCACCCCCGATCATCTTGATCTCTCCTTTTGTCCTCATAATCTTTTCTCCCATTATTTCACTCACCATATTTGGTGAATCTACCGGGCTTTCCCCTCCGAATCAGAAATTCAATTTTATCTTTGAGCTGTTGACAATTATCAGTATCATGTCCCAAATCTTTGTGTAATCGACAATACTTGCTTTTATCAAGCTTTGAGGGATCAACCTTTAAAGGCTTTGGCTATCATAAATCCTTTTCCTTCTATATATCCATCAGAATCTGATTCCTTGGTGCATTCAATCTTGCGTACTCGAAAAACCTCTGCCCAGGAGTGTTCTTCTTGGACAGAGAGTCATAATTGCTTGTGATTCGAGGATACTTGCCCTTCAAATCATACTCCTGACCTCCCTTTCTCTTCTGTTGTTTTTTCTCCTTCTGGCTGGAAGGGTTGCTTCTTCATGGCCTCTTCAGCCTTTATATATTTCCCAACCCTATCTTGAAGTTGCAACATACTTTTTGGGGCACACTTGGCCAATGACATCTTAAAATGTTCGTTTTCTGTTCCTTGGTGCAGGCTATCATGGTCACTTTATCATCAAGATCTGGGACATTAAGGGCTTCTCTCGTGAATAGATTCAGGTAGTCCTTCAAGGATTCTTTTCCCTCCTGCTCAAGGCTCATCAGTGAAGCAGAACTCTTCTCATGTACTCTTCCACTAATAAATTTGTTTAATAATGCTTGACAGAGGTCCCTAAAACTTCCAATTGAAATAGGGGGTAGGCGACTATACCACCTTTGAGCCATGCCCCAAAGGTTTGGGGAAACTCCCTACACTTTATCGCATCATTGACCGGTTGTAACAACAGGGCATTGGAAAATATCCTTACATGATTTGCTGGATCACTAGTTCTGTCGTATGCCTTGATTGTGGGCATTTTGAATTTTCTCGAGATGTGAGCTTTCATAATCTCCTCAATGAATGGTGGAGTTGGATCGTCGAGATCTCCTAGTGGTAAGAGGTCTTTGGGATCAACCCTTGAAATCTCCATCCTCCATCTTCGTGGGGGATCACCTAGATCAATAATCGGGGGATCTTCCCTTGGCATGCCTGATCCTCTAGCTCTCCATCCGCTCTTTGATTTTCCTTTTTCTAAGTCTTGCTTGAGTTACTGAGTTCCAGCTTCATGAGCACGAATCCTTTCTGCTATAGTTTGGGGAATAATCCCCTGCTGCCCTTGGGGATGGGTGTGAATTCTTCCTTCATCCTCTGCTCTTGGATGCCTGCTTCTAGTAACAATGTCTTCTTTAGATGATGGATCAGTCCCATCTTCTCTATACGGGCCAGAGTAATCACATCCTTCCGGGATGGGATCCAAACCTCGAATATATGGAGTTGGTTGTCCCCTGCTTTGTTGTACGATTCTACTTCCTCCGACATTAGGGTACAAGGGCATCACATAAGTAGGGTTAATATTTGTTCGGGACGGATGGACGGTTGTAGACATCTCAAATCCAGGAGCTTGGGTGCTTAAAGGAGAAAATGCCATCTGCAGTTGGGCATTTGTCCGTTTGGGATCTTGAACTTGAGGATTCGTCCCTTGAGTTTGACTGATTGGGTTCTCTGTTATGATAGGTGTTTCGATATGAGTTTTGTATTGGGGAACCTCAACAGTAGATGTTGGCTTGAGTCAAGGTTTCATGCTCCCCAACACCGCTTCGCGTTCTTGCCATGGTTGATGTTGTCTTCCCATAGACGGTGCCAAATATTATGGATCAAAACTGAGATTTTTAGAATTAGGATTAGAGAGCTTCGAGCTTTAATGACTTTTCTCGTGTTTCGTGACTTAGCAATATTTTCACAAGATGCCTACGTACCTTGTGCTTTGTCGAGGATCAAGTCAAAATACGTAGTTCTGAATTAAGCGGTCAGACCCCTTATATAGGCATCTGGGAGCCTTAGAGTTAGGTTAGAGTTGGGTGACTTGAGATCAACTCTTTAACTTTGATTGGACTTTGAAGTCCTAAGAAGTAGGAATCTGATCCCCTGTAGTCTTAGGTTGCTTGGAGGCTACTTTTCTTAGAAGTAGTCTCTCAATAGAATATATTTATCAGGTTGATTAATTAGCCCCTCTATTAAATACAAAATCAATAAATAATTAGGGTTTTGAGCCTCATTAATTAGGCTTATTTATTGGGCAAAGTCAGGTCTTATTAATACAATATTAATTATATTTTCAGGGTTAATTTTTGACCCATATAAGTGTTTTAGTCGAATAAGGTAATTGGTTTATATACTAATTACGATTAAAGAAGATATTTTTGGTAATTATAAAATTTTACTTTTTTATTAAATAGAACTGTTCCTTGATATTTTTGGAAAAGGAGGTGTTTTAGTTAAAAAATAAAAAATTAAATGTTTTAGTTGAAAAAGGTAATTGGTTTATATACTAATTGGGATTGGATAATTGGTTTATATACTAATTAGGATAAAAATAAGTTTAAAATAAATAGGTTCTAAAAATATTTAAGTAACTACAATTAAGTAAAGATAAGATGAGTAACTAAGTAAGGGTAACTAAGTAATTTCAGCAAGTACCATACCGACCGACGAACCAACTACCAAACTTTTAATGTTTAGTCTAATAAAATATAAAATATAGTATGGACGTAGAGAAGTTTGTCACGGTAAAAGAACTTGTCCGTGACGAAATTAAATATAAAACCTTTGTTCGATACACTCATGTTTCGTTTGTTTGGGGTGAATGAAATGAAATGGAATGAGATTTTAAGCATAAAGTGATTAAATTTGAAAATTTTTATTTGTTAGACCATTCCATTCATGACCTCTTAAACTATAATTAAACACCAATTTGAGATAAAATACTTCATTCCTTACTAACTCCATTTTCAATAAAATCTTATTATAACAATTTTGCATATCTAATTTTTTCTTCAAATCTTCCCTTCAACTCCCATTTATTTCTTTTAATTTCATCTATTCCATTCATCACAATCAAAAACAACCTCAGAGAAACCCTACTGCAGCTCAACAAAATTAATAGGCTGAAAAAGATGAGGCACAAATGACAATTGTATGAAAGGGTTGTGTAAAGGAAACAGAAGCAGATGATTATGCAACACGGCTAAAGGTAGCTATTGCATATTGAAAAAATTACGAGCAACATAGGTAGGAAGAACACAAAAATATAGAGCAGAAAAAGCCAATATGCAGAGACCAGTCACACTAGTAAATACATAAACAAGCTAATTTGTTAATGAGGAATGGATAAAAATAGAATTTGATTGAATTTTTTATCGAGAAAAAGACAAAAATGAAAAAGGAAAAATATTTAATCTGAAGTTGTGTCTTTTACGGTTATCTTTTAAGATTTAGGTTTGGGTTTCGGTTTTGGGTTTAGGGTTTGGGGTTATCTTTTACTGTTTAGGGTTATATTTTAAAGTGATTTGTTTTATTTTTTAAGTGCTTTGTCTGTTTTTATATAAATAAATTACTATTTAATAACAGTACTTTGTGGGATTATCTTTTAAGCTTTACGATTATATTTTTAAGTGATTTGTGGTATTTTTTAAGTTGTTTGTTTAGTTTTCAAGTGATTTGATTCGGTTTGAGGTTTATGTCTTAGGTTTTAGGGTTATTTTTAGGATTTAAGTTTCAGGATTATCATTTAGGGTTTATGGTTATTTGTTTTATGATTTAAGGTTTAGATTTTGTCTTTTAGGATTTAGGGTTTATAGTTTAGGTTTTAGAATTTTAAGGTTATATTTTTATATTTATGGTTTAGGATTATCTTTTGAGGGTTTAGGATTTATGTTTTAGTGTTTAGGGTTAGTTTTTAGGATTTAGGGTTTGGGATTATATTTAAGGTTTAGGGTTATATTTTTAAGTGATTTGTGATATTTTATTTAATTGCTTTGTTTACTTTTCAAGTGATTTGATTGGGTTTGATATTTATGTCTTAGGTTTTAGTGTTATTTTTATGGTTTAGGTTTAGGCTTTCAGGTTATTTTTTTGAGTTTAGGATTATATGTTTTATGATTTAGGGTTTGACTTTTAGGATTTTGAGTTTAAAGTTTAGGTTTTAGGATTATGTTTTTAAGTTTAGGGTTGAGGGTTATCTTTTTGAGGGTTTAGAATTTATATTTTTGGGTTTTGTGTTTGGGTTATTTTTTAGAATTTAGGGTTATCTTTTAGGGTATATGTTTTAGGGTTACATTTTAAAGTGATTTCTAATATTTTTGAATATTTTGTTGCATTTATGTAAATAAATTATTATTTATAAAAGTGATTTGTTTATTTTTTTAAGTCATTTGATTGGGTTTGAGGTTTATGTCTTAGATTTTAGGGTTATTTCTAGGGTTTAGGTTAGGGTATTGGTATGGTTTAGGTTTTAGGGTTTCCTTTTCGGGGTTAGGGTTATATGTTTTATATATGTGTTTTAGGGTTATCTTTAAGGGTTTAAGGTTTTAGGGTTATATTTTTAAGTTTAGGGATTGGGTTTGGGGTTATCTACTAAGGATTTAGGGTTTATGTTTTAGGATTTAGGGTTATATTTTGTTTAGGGTTTTGGGTTGGGGGTATTTTTATGGTTATTTTTATTAAAGAAAGCACTAAAATTTCCACAAATAAATTAAAACCTAACCCCAAGCCCTAAACCTAAACACTAAAAGGTAACGCTAAAACCTAAAAAAATACATAAACCGTAAAAAGATACCCCTATACCCTAAACCCTGATCACTAAACCTAAACCCTAAAATATAAACCCTAAACTCTTAAATGATAACCCTAATGTAATAATCCCAATTTTTGTAACTATTCAAAACCTTGATGAATAGTAACTTTGCTGATTAAGAAATATAATCAGGTCAAACTATATAGGACCCCTGATATGGAAATTCTGAGTCCGTATTAGTGTTCGGTAATGAAAATAAGTGTATGTAAAAGTCGTCGGATTTCGAAAACGAACACTTTCATTTTTCCCGAGAATCCACCAGATACTGAAAGAATTGAGTATAAGGTATTAAGG
>PHNY01212173.1:1623-13629 GCA_003724115.2 Anethum foeniculum
CCATCTCTGGGGTATGAGATGTGATTAGATCATGATCGTTATTGTATTGTTGGGATGTAGTTTACATTCCTTATTTCTTCTTCTGGATTACCGAGGAAGAAACCATTGTCCTATATTTCGCTAGTGATTGGAGTATAGCGAATATAGTTTTGTGTAAGAGACTCATATTGTACCCATCTTATTTTCCTTCAGCCTTATTTCGATTCATTTAACTATCTTGGATTGTTGTACCACTTTGTTTGATATTGTCATCTATTTCGAGAATATATTTATTTTTCTTTATATTGCGATCACTTGTACATTCTCTCTTGGTAAGATATCATATGATGCTTTATTTTAAAATATATTCGTAATGGGCATTTGGCTTATGTGTATTGTTTCCTTTCCACAGGTAATCAGGGGTAAAAGCAGGGAGTGATCTGAGTGTCAGTGAATCCTTTGTGATGTCTAGCTTAGTGCATCTAATAAATTTAAGAACTCTTTTTGTTGATTTCAGACTTTATTAGTATTGTTATTTTTGAGTTTGAGACATTAAACTTTTATTTTTCAGATTTATTCCTTTTATTGTAGCTTAATATAATTTAGAGTTGTTTAAATTGTGTAGTTTTATAAGTACAAACGTAGGGTGTTATATAATATGTTGCAGATCATTGAATATCA
This sequence comes from Anethum foeniculum, assembly GCA_003724115.2. Classification (NCBI taxonomy): domain Eukaryota; kingdom Viridiplantae; phylum Streptophyta; class Magnoliopsida; order Apiales; family Apiaceae; genus Anethum; species Anethum foeniculum. The sequence continues at coordinate 2,284 of PHNY01212173.1, forward strand.
GTATTTCTGAGTGTCTTCGAAATTTCACATAAAAATATAAACTTTACAATGAGCAAAGGGAAAGCGGAAGCTTTGTAGCTGGACATAGGATCTTACTAACCTTCAATAACTGAAAAGTAGAATATTAATTACAAATGATAAGAACAGCAACATCAATCCGCTATATGTCGATGGTATACATGCAATGATGCAAATAATGACAAAAAATATATTATATGTCACTTGTGCTTATTAGATTCCTAATGAAGATACATACATGTAATGCAATGGGGGATAAAATTCTTACATTCGATTGAGACAGAAGTCTTGTCCTAAGTAACTGGTGAACTGCTCTACTCCCGGCCATCTGAGTCAAATACTCTGCAACTCGCAACAACAATTAAAAAGTAGATCAACAAAGATAAGACAAAATTAAAACTGAAAGCCTTTTTCATACTTTTAAGAAAAAAAGACTTCCTTTTTTTTTTGCTAAGCAAGAAAAAACGACTATTTAACTTCAAAAACATAGAAACAGATTTAACTATGCCTCAATAGGCCTCCATTAGTTCCATTAATACTCCGAATAATTGGTAGAAGGTCCTTATTTCAACATAGATCCTACTTTATACTACTAAATTTATCAGTATATATTAATCTAAATACAGTGCAGATGAATTTCAATTTGCGCGTGTCAAGCACATCTTATTTAACACACTACTTCAGGGTCACACTACTTCAGGGCCGTCGGATCAATATTAAGTTATGAATTAAATCTGCGAATTTACGTATTTCTCGTCGATTCTTTGCGGAGATAGTCATTTATCCCATTTAGTTACCTTTTCCCCCACCCTTATCTTGCATCATAGGCTTACACTTAGGAGGTGTATGCTTATCTTATTTTTCAGAATAAATACGTAAATGTGTGAGCACGGTTGGATAGCCCAATTAGTAAAGCGTTTATCTTCTGTCGTCCCAGGTTCTTGATTCGATTCTGGCTCATCTCGAGATTTTCTGAGAACAGATACTTAATTATAAGATTATAAGACAAATTAGTCAAAAAAAAAAAGTACGTAAATATGTATTTTTTCTGAACATATCCATGATATTTATGTCTAAAACAAAGTATGTAAAATGTGTAATTTTTCCCAAAAATATGTCCTTATTTGGCCAAACAGGCCCTTTGACTTGATATGCAGTTCTAACTTCTAACTTATTATATTTGAAACGCTATACGATATAGAGCTTAAATAAACAAAAGCAGATTCGTAGTAACAGGTAAATAACAAAAACAATTAACATCCAAAGCACATTTGAAAAGTCTGCAGTCCTCTGTGTGTGTGTTATATGAGTTGGAAAGACTAACCGTAGACGACGAGGCAACTAAACAAGGGTTTCGGGTTATGAAATGAAACTCAAGCCAAGCCTAACTGGAGCAAGACAAATGTTGCGGACTCTGAATTATGATATATGTGTTCATAAACACGAGTGGGGGTGTGGGTCCGTGTCACATGTAGTATCAACGTGGACCTTTTGTCAATATAGTGATTTCCATACTTCTTGGGCCTCCTTGTACGTACCAGTATTCACGTCAAAATCAGACTTCTTTGGCCCAACGAAGCACATTACTAACATTTAATATTATTTTAAAGTTTTCCCGTGCATTTTTTTGCTTTCAATTTTATGAAAGATCTCTCCCCGCATATTACTTTAAAAAAAAAATAAAAAAAAATCTCTCCCCGCATATAATTAGTGGAATTAATAAAATTTCTTTGTCATAGTTAAAACAAATATCCTAGGAGTAAAAATCGAATTGTAAATCATATCTAATTAACATGACTACAAAAATGAAAATAGAAATATTATTCTGTTTTTCGATAAGTTGAAAAAGTTATATATATTTTAAAAAAATAAAAGTAAAAATATTATTATATCTATTTTCAGAAAATTACGCATACTTAAATAAATAGGTATAAAGAAGTTAATTGGATAAGTTTTTTTTTTTTTACTAAAAACCCTTAACTATATATTCAAAAATAGAAAAATGAGAATATAGTTTAATTAAAAAAAAAAGAGTTAAATTTTGAAATGTATAAGTTGTATTGTTAAGAAAGATGAACACATGTGTAACTGAACTGAGAGAGCATTTTCCTTTAATTTCAAACTGTAAATTGAAAACCTTTTTACAAAACCAAGACCTGCAAATTAAAAAACCAGAGGAAAACCATTGGCGCCCGCGCTTTCCTGTGCCAACCCTTGTTCCACCGTTCCCATCTCTGTACTCTTTTTCCATTCTATACATTTTCTACATCTTATTATCTCTCTATATATAAGCTATTTCGATGATGGGTAGGGTAGATTTTGGATTTCAAGAATCAAGAAAACAACATGAACAACAATCTCCTCATCATATTTACATGCATTCTTGCTGCTGCACTCATTTTTAATCTACTTTGGGCTTCTTCTTCATCATCAATCTCAGCTAATTGGGCTCCCATTAAACCCCATCCTGTACTCATTTCTAATTTCACTCCCACCATTAAAGATATTAAGGTTTGTCATTCCTTTTCTATCCTAACACCTTTTTTTTCCTTTTCGGTTAAGCTCTTATATTATTTACGAGTTAAAAGTGAGTGAATGTGTTTTGCTATCATTTTGATAAGTTTTATAAATATCAATTAAATAACTCTAAATATGTGGATCGAGTAAATATTTTTTATTGAGTTTAGTGATCGAAATAATGCCCGTTAAGATACGAAGTGACACTTTCAGTAGTTTATATCTACTTATATTATTCTTCATTTAGCTAATGTATTTATGACTTATGTTAACGTGTTCTTATAGATTGCAACTAACTCGGGCTTCTGTAATGTTAGTGAATTTTAGTTTACTTTGAGTCCCGGCTAGTTTAGAATAATCGGTGAAATTTCTTTTGTTAAATGTTTTAGCCTCTGGTTGTTTCATTTTGATTCTGGTTCCGCCAGGGAGTATAGAAATGAATGTGTATGTATTCTGATCTTGTGTATATTATTGTACATTGTAGAAATTTGACGTTAGAGAAAAGAAGGTTGATGGGGGGTTGATATCTCCGACATTTGCTGATTTACCTGCACCACAACTGGAATGGGAGAAGATGACATCAGCTCCTGTAGCGCGGTTAGATGGGTTTGCAATACAGATTAAGAACCTTTTTTATGTTTTTGCGGGATATGGGACCATTGATGTTGTAAGAGTCTTTGCTCATTTCTTTATTAGTTTGATGTACTAAATGCAGAGTAAAATTTAGGGAAGAATGGTTTTGAGTTGTTAATTGTTGTGTTTCTTGGTTTTATAGGTACACTCCCATGTCGATGTTTATAATTTAACTGATGATACTTGGGTAGACAGATTTGATATGCCTAAAGAAATGGCAAATTCGCATTTAGGAATGGCAACTGATGGTAGGTACATATACGCGATATCTGGTCAGCGTGGTCCACAATGCAGGGGTCCTACAGCTCAGACTTTTGTGTTAGACACCGAGACTAAAAAGTGGAATTCATTGCCCCCCTTACCAGCGCCTAGGTATGGTATCTGATCCCTGCCTTCTGCAGCATAGTTAGTATTCTTTGTGTTCATTCTCTACATTCCTTTGTTGCTTTTTCTTGGCAATTAATATCAAGCTAGTAGATTCTTTTGTTGTGGACAAGGACTTTAATTATGGTTGCATCAAAAAAAAAAAAATCTGTGTCGACCGTGGTACTATAAAAGTATAAAACTTGGTTGTTAGTTGTTATTGTAGTTGGAAGTTGGAACCTTCAGGCTGATCATGTATTGAGTAGGTTGCATTTTCTACGGTGAAGTGGTGAATATGTAAAACGTAAGGTAATTGAAAAAAATGTGCTACTTTATTTGTTTTAGGAACCATTCACATTCTTATACTTCTGACTTGTTAATAGAGGATTACTCTAAGTGGGGTCTTACAGGTTTATCTGGTATTCAGAGTCCAGCATAGAGGCATTGATAGCACTGAAATATATTAGAGGAACAAGTTCTGATTAGAAATGTAAGAAGCGTAATGGCGCAGTTGCGAGGGTTAGGATTAGTGACTGAACTGCGGAAGATGAGCGAAAGGAGAACACAATTAGTACACGTAGAGAACTGCTACTAGTTCTCTGATTTAAGAAAAGGGTTTGTATTTCTTGATGGGCAGGCTAGTGGCAAAGCTCCTTCGCGCTTCCACTCATGGCCCAAGTTCATGGGTTCAAATGCTAATCGCTCTTCCCATATTCTTGACAACACTTCAACAAGTCCTCAAAAATTTACATTTTAATAGGTATTGATTAAAAATTATGTCTATAACTAAAATTACGAGAAAGTCCAACTGCAATTCTTATCAGGGTAATTAAAGGCCTTCTATATCGATCTGACCATGATATATGAGCTTGTCCTCCATCAGTGTCCAAATGAATGCACCAACTCTTGACAGACGCATCCACATTGTAATAGCTTATTTGAGTCACATCCTTGGCGCTACTTTGCTCAAACATCTAATAGGATATACATATTAAAACATTATAATTATATTAAGAGACCATGATTTCACGAAATTTGGAAGTTCAAAACCAGTATATATCACATTCTCATTCGAAGTAGCATTCCAAATATATATTATATATTATGAACCTTGAAACTAAAGGTGCATATGAACATCAGGTATGCTCCAGCTACTCAACTTTGGAGAGGCAGACTTCATGCGATGGGTGGCAGCAAAGAGAATCGGCATACGCCTGGTTTAGATCACTGGAGCCTTGCTGTAAAGAATGGCAAAGCACTTGAGAAAGAATGGATATCAGAAACACCCATCCCCCGGGGGGGACCCCACAGGTAAGCTAAAATATATTTATCTACATATAAAGTGCTACTTTTGAAGATTTTTCTGTAGATACTGAGGTTAGTAGCCAAAAGTATCTACATAATTTAAAGATAAAATTTATGACGGTTCTACTTCCCCACTACGTCTGATACTGTTTCTGTGTGGAAGTAAGTGGTAAATTGAAGAATGAACATGTCTTTATTCTGCGCGTGATATAAATTTAATGTATTCTTTTAAAGGTGTACACTATTTCTGGAGACATGTTTTGTGCTGTATTGAGCAAAACAGAGATAAAATGCTTTTGCACTTTGAATTTTCTTTAGGTTCTTTTTGCTTGTTTGGTACTGGACTACTGTCAAGGTTACGTTAAATTGTTCTGCAGGATGCCTTACTCTAATATGTGGTGACAGGTCTAACTTGTAGTATAGTGAAATTCACAGTCTACGTGTATTATTAGCTTTAGTAGTTAACATATTTGAAAGCCCTTGTCTTGGGTTAGGAATCTCAAAAAACAATTGGAGTTGTCTGTTGTAATGCCCTCTTGTTTAGATATGTGAATAGGATACTTATGAATGATTCTTTCCCCAAGAAGTCGGAATACATTTAGCATTTAAGTTGGGTTAAATCTCAACATCTATAATGGGTTATCAGATTCCTTGTAAGTTAACTGCACCACAGATACAGTTCTTCTATTTCTGAACTTATTCTTTAGCCTTGATTGCCATCTCCAAGGTGCTGAAATCATAATAATAATCAAAGGAAATCATCTGCTTCTTATGGGGGATGGGAAGGAGTCACTACTTTCTATGTTTGCAAAGAAGCTATCTAAAATTTCCCTTCACATTATGCCCTTTCCAACAAGTAGAACTAACGAACTTATGTAAACCAGGTCCATGTTTTAACAAACTGAGTAAGGACACCACAGACCATGCTTTTTTGCAAGTCAGAGAAAATTGGCTCTATAGCCAGTTCAGAACAATCAAATCACTGACTGTTAGCTTCTGTGTAAGCATCATGATGTTTCTGTGGCTTTCGTATGAAATCTGATATAAAACTGTAATTGTGTTTTATCTTATAGATATAAATCTCTGAACTCATTTTCACAGAGCTTGTGTTGCACTTGATGATGGAATTATAGTTATCGGTGGTCAAGAGGGGGATTTCATGGCTAAACCTGGGTCCCCTATCTTCAAGTGCTCACGCAGGCATGAGGTATGGTCTACTAAGTAAGTTTCAAGTAAGTGTTATACCATAGAGATGAACTGCAAACCATAGATGTATAGATCGGTTTATAATAAGCATTTAGAGGATCTTTACAGATTCTGATTGCATGTTTTTCTTCAGGTAGTCTATACTGATGTTTACAAGCTGGATGCCGAGATGAATTGGAAAGTGTTACCTCCAATGCCTAAACCTGACTCTCATATAGAGTCTTCTTGGGTGGTTGTTAATAATTCCATTATCGTCGTTGGAGGCACAACAGAAAAACACCCTGTTACTAAAAGGATGATTTTGGTCGGAGAAGTGTTCCAGTTTCAACTTGATACAGAGGTGACCTACATCACCTAAATAGTTATAAAGGAATACATATATTATTGGTCATTGTTTAAAATGATTTTGTATGATTGAATTTTACTTTTTTCCATTGTTAATTTTTCAGAAGTGGTCAGTTATTGGGAAACTTCCATTCCGTTGCAAAACCACACTCGCTGCCTTTTGGGACGACGGGTGGCTATATTTCACGTCCGGACAGAGAGATAGAGGACCGGATAATCCACAACCAAGGAAAGTTATAGGAGAGATGTGGAGAACGAAATTAAGTTAGTGTCATTAATCTTGTTATAATGATGTTGTGGTTATATAAAATCTTTGCATCATCCCAATTATGAGAGCATTGAGCACGATTTTGAGTCTTTTTGTATGGCATAAAGATGTGACTCATTGCATTTATTGCTTGCCTTGCTGCTTGCTGCACTGTTCTGTAAAGAACAACAGAAGGAATAATAATGTAGCATTATAGTGAGTTGTGGAAAATTTCAAGATGGATTTCTACATTTCCTCATCATCTCTGTACTTTTAACTTCTCAATGTCATTCATCCGGACCAAAGACAAATATTTTTGTAAATTTTGCTAAACTAGTCGCCAGAGGTACCTCATTTTAGCTCACAAATGTAACTTCTCTGCATTTTAAATTATCTAGATATTAGCCCCGAATCTGAACGTTTCCCCATGTTGGCTTCCAACCTTTAGCAGTTGTATTTAACATATTAAGCTCCAAATAGGTTCAGATATACAGTCCAATTTCATCAGTGGCATCTCAACAAAGTCCCAAAAAGAAGCCAGACAAGGAAATAAGGAATCAAGAACTTGGAAAATTTGAGCTTATCACATATTGATATGATTTTAAAGTTTGAAAAACAGTATCAGCCTGCCAGTCAAATAATATAAAACCTCTATTAGCATGTGGGCGATTGGTAAGTGGTTGTGTTGAAGTACCAATAACAGATTACAAGTGTACAACGGAGGCCATTCAAGAAATTAACTTGGAAATTCTGAGTTCATTGCAAATTGACACGATTTTAATGTTTTAAAAAACAGTATCAGTCTACAAGTCGGTATATACTACTAATCCTCTATTCTTAAAAGACAAAAGCATGGGTGTGGGGAATTGGTAAGAGATTGTGTCAAAGTGCCAATAGTGGCTTACAAGTGTACAGCTAAGTTCTTAAATTTCGCTAAACAATATTCTATCTGGGGCATAATGAAGAGAGGAAAATAGCAAAAGGCAATAAGCATTTTGCTCAATTTCAGCTATAACATTGGACTTTCAGAGCTTTTACAAGTTCCTCGGCCTGCAGTAGTTGAATAAAACATCCTATCTAATATATAATAGATTGTAGGTAAAACAAACATGTACAAGGTATTCATGATACATTGGCATAAAATGCGATCAACCTTTCAAAACATTTCCTTGAAGCAATCTACCTCAGTCATCCCTATTATTTTGAATATTTCCATCAAGATGTTTCTGAACGTTATACCAAACAGATCATCAGATGATTCATTTTTGGACAAAACAGTCACTTTATTAGAAATTAGGAATGACATATATCACCAAGACTCAAGTAGAAACCACAGGATAGTCTATCTTCAGAGAACAAACATCAAGACAAACATTTTAGTTGTCCACCAAAATTATGCTCTGTGCTCAACATATGAACCAGAAAGTCCAGAAGTCCCGAGAACTGTGATCTGCATTTAGATGAAAAAAGAATATCAACAATTGAACTAGTACCGTAACACTTGTAAAATTAAAGGAAGCGCCAATTCATTTTTTAAGACTTAGTTAAACAAATTAACTTATGGTCTACAAAATGTTTTTTTTTTTTTTAAAATATAAACTGTTTAGGCCTCAGCACAAAAGCAAGATTAAATGCTAAAGTTGAGCCAATGGTGTCAGTGGGTAAAACAACGGTGCAAATAAACACAACTAAAAGTATAAGACTTTCGAATGAATTAGAATACAGACTCTTATATATAATAAAGCTGATATGCAGGAGCCCTATATCTTGTTCAAACCAGTTGCATGCCTTCTTTGTCCTACATCATGAGTCCTCCTCCTAAACTACTGGTTTGGTCCTTTTTATCCAATTTAATTTGTGTAGGACACACTAAACATCACTACATCAGATACTATAAACCCCTTATATACTACATATATAAATGTGATTTCTTATTTAGCTTTAAATATTAATTCAAAACAGAAATATAACTACTTTTTGTACAGACATATCATTGTTTGAGCTGTATTGAAGATAGATAGCGAAGTCAAGATGCCTGCCATTTCCAAGTAGGGAAATTACTGGGTGCATAGTAATCTTTTGTAATAAATATAACTTCTTTTTCTTTATCATATATCTAGCATTATTAGTAACCATAATTTGGCTCTTAATATTGGCAACATATTAGAACCTTGGGTGCAGTAAATAGGTAAGCAACAAATGAGAAGATGACTTTCACACTGTAAGGTAAAGCTATCTTCCTATTGTATGTAGCATTGTGCAAGAGAAAGACCATGGATGACTGTACCTTTCCCCATTCAGAACCAAGACCACCACATCGCATTTTCAAGTGTATCATCCTCGTCCCCAGCTCATTTTCCACTTTCTTCCTTAAAAAGGCCTCATCAGGTCCAAAAGCTTCTAGATATGCATTGTAACGTTGAAAAGCAGTCAATAATGCTTTGGAGAACAGATCTGGTAGAGGCTTCACATTCTGCAAACACATCAAATAATTAAACAAAACTAATCCGAAAGTACCATATACATACCCATAATAAAACTTGTTCTTGCATTACCTCGCCACTCAATCCAACAGAATCATCAATTTCCATCCTCAGGGATACAAGTTTTCCAGTAAACTCCTCAACTGCCTCAGCTGCAAGGAGAACATTTTTCAAGGTCTCCTGGCCAGCTTTGTCTTCTGTGTCTTTAGACAACACCCTGTTTGCATCCTTAGTGACAGCACTTGGGAGTTCACTCCAATCAGCAGCCAGTAAATCCTTAATCGCTGTTTTTATCTCAGTGTCTTTTATGGTAGGCATGTGAGTCACATCATCACTGAAAGAACGTGTGCTTCCAATGTTTATCGTCATTAAGAAGGGGGTTCGGATATCTTCATATAGTTGACACAACAAAAAAATTATATTTCTCATTGGGTCATGCAAAGAAATCAAATCAGATAAAAATCCGAGTGCATTGAGAATCATAGATTACAAACAAACACGAGCAGATGTCCAAGTTCTAAGAAGTTAGATGTCATTAATAATTACGTACAAATTAAATAAAGCTCACTTAGTGGAGCTATCTTTCAGCAAGTAACCATTGTTCTAAAATTTGGCTGATTAATAGTATCATTCAACAAAGTGGTAACTATCTTTAATCTACGTAACCGTCATTTACTCAGACGAGTAACATGTCTATCACTGCCAGACTCACAATGGCACCAATGTAAGAATTTATGCATTAGCATATACTACTCGTCGTAAACAAGTTTTTGATTCAAATAATGCTCTTCTGCAAACATATGGCATACATCTAAAGCAATGTCTCCTATTTTTTATTTAACTTGGCACTCTAAATTGATGTTTCCACATATTCTCAATATTTTTATATGTTCAAATATATAATAACAACTCCTAATTTGCATAAGGTGGCTAATGGTCCCTATCATAAACCTTCAAGCTCTAAAAAACAAAATACTGCAAGCGAACAAAAAAGGGTGTCAATCGTAACTCCAACACAGATGCTCATGATTAAAATTCCAACCTAAAGACATTCCATAGATCGATCTAATGGAATAGAAGTGCCACTCCTGACTCTACTCAATCAGAACCTCACAAGCAAACACAAATACGCAAGCAATTGCAAAAGAAAGGGATTACCTGGAGAGAGCCGTTTACCAATCGTGGAGAGATGTAAACATTGGTTACCCCGGGTGAGATAGTGGTTAATGGTAGTTGAGGTGCTCCCAATGGCGGTAGAGGAACCTAGGGATCTGCAAATGACTGAACGGTATAGAGCTCTCGTTAATAAAGATTTCCCCATTTCTCCTTTTTTTTCCTGTGGAATGATGAAGAATCGATCAGATTAAATGTACCAAGAAGTGAATCAATATAGTTTGATTTTTCACATCACACTACTATAAGATTACATTAATCAGAAAATGATATGAACTGAGAGTAAAATATATAATGGGAACAAAACATGACGGTTGTTTATTTACGAATCAATTAAATTACCAGAAACAAGCATCTCTTTAAGAAACCACCCTCACGACAAGACTGACAAAAAATCATTTTGTATTCCAAATTTCCAACTAGCAGGTTATATAGTATTGAACTATATAAAGGTTTTACATTTCACCCTTAAATAATTTAATTTTTAAAAACCAGCAAATCTTCCTGAAAATTGACATAATAACTCCTAATTTAATTTTGTCAACTTTATATAGGTAAATTTCATTTAGCAAACACCAAATTAGTACATATTGACTTAGAAAAAGATTATAGTCCATATCAACTTGTAAAAAAAAAGGTAAAAATTAAGAATGAAGGACATCCCGAGCAGTGGCAAAGGCCCTCCTACGGCTAGAAGTGGTCCAGAATAGAACTCTATTCTGAACTCACCTTATACTTGAAAAGTATTTTTACTATCAAAAGACATGTAGTAAATACGGGTTTGCTTTGCAACTGATCTTTCCCTATGGTTGAGGCAATCTACCGGGACCTTAAATTTCACAAGTCATTTGCAAACAGAAATTCCCAACAAAATCTAGGGTCCCAAACATAGTGCTTTAACGAATGTCACTAGAATTACACACATAAACAAACAACTAAACATAAGTAACTTGTCCGATTTAATTTCACAAATCTAACAACGACAATACATTTTCGGCCAAAATTTTTATTTGTCCCCTCTTAAATTCACCAACTTCCACAATTACTATATTTATA
>PHNY01212200.1:0-10098 GCA_003724115.2 Anethum foeniculum
CGATTTTGCTTTTATTTTGCTTGGGGTGAGCTGAGCCCCTGTGCTTTGCGATTTTGCTTTTATTTTGCTTGGGGTGAGCTGAGCCCCTGTGCTTTGCGATTTTGCTTTTATTTTGCTTGGGGTGAGCTGAGCCCTTGTGCTTTGTGATTTTGCTTGGGGTGAGCTGAGCCCCTGTGCTTTGTGATTTTGCTTTTATTTTGCTTGGGGTGAGCTAAGCCCCTGTGCTTTGTGATTTTGCTTTTATTTTACTTGGGGTGAGCTGAGCCCCTGTGCTTTGCGATTTGTGAAATTTGGAGAATTTGGCTGCAATTTCATTAATAACCTTGCCGTACAATCGAAACATGGGCGGCCGCTCTTTTTATTGATTAGAGTCAGCGCCATTAGGTATACACTGCACTAGCGACTACTGGTAGTACTTTCTTAGCTTTTCTCCGTGCCAAGTGTTGCTGATAGTTGTTCCGTCCATCTTCTCCAAGCGGTATGAACCGGGCCTTAGTACTTCAACTACTTTGTAGGGTCCTTCCCATTTCGGCATAAGCTTGCCGGTGTGGCGTGGGTCTGAGGCTTCTGTTGCTCTGTTAACCAAGTCGCCCACGACAAATGTTCTGATTCTTGCCCTTTTGCCAAAATATTCCCTTGTTTTCGCCTTGTATTTGTCCATCTTTTCTACTGCCTTATCTCTCACTTCGTCGAGTAGGTCCAGATTTGTTCTGATGCCTCGCTCATTGTCCTCTTCATTGAAGGAGATTACTCGGTACGAGGGGGAACCTATTTCCACTGGTGCTAGGGCCTCTGTGCCAAATGCCAGTTTGAATGGGGTTTCGCCTATACTTGTCCTCGCCGTGGTGCGGTATGACCAAAGTACATTGGGTTGTTCTTCGGGCCACTTTCGTTTTGAAGTGCCAAGACGCTTTTCAATCCCCCGAACAATGATTCGGTTTGTGATTTCGACCTAACCATTTGTTTGCGGGTGGCAGACAGATGCCTTTTTGTGTTTTACTTCGTGGTCAGACAAAAACTTGGTGAATTTGGCGCCCACGAACTGCGTACCATTATCCGATATGAGGACTCTGGGAATGCCGAATCTGGTGATGATATGATTTTGTACAAATTTGATTGCGTTCTCCTGCGTTATGTTTTTCAAGGCTTTGGCCTCCACCCATTTGGTTATGTAGTCGATGGCGACCATGACGTATTGAAGATCTTCTTTTGCATTGGGAAAATGACCCATGATGTCGATCCCCTAGACAGCGAATGGGATTGGCGACAATATGGAGGAAGGTAAGGCAGACGCCTTTCTAGAGGCGTTGGCGAACAATTGGCATTGGTGACATTTTTTGACGAAGGCTTTGCAATCTTTCCCCATTTTGGGCCAGAAGTATCCTTGCCATAGGATCTTGTGTACTAGAGCCTTTGCTCCCATATGATCTCCACATATTCCCTCGTGCACTTCCCTCATGCAGTAGTCGGACTCGTCTTCGTCTATACATTTTAACACGGGAGTGGTGAGTCCTCTCTTGTAGAGTGTGTCGTCTTGGAGGAAATATTTCGCCGCGTTGAACTTTATTTGTTTCGCTTTGAGTGGGTCTTCTGGAAGTTTGCCCTCCTTGAGATATGCAATGTAAGGAGCCGTCCATCTATACGACTCATTATCTATTTCCATTACTTCCATGTGCTCGATGGCTGGGGACGCCATCTTTTCGAAATAAATTGTGTCGCCAATTTCCGCTTCATCGTTCTGAACTAGCTTAGAGAGCACGTCAGTTGTTGCATTATCACTCCTGTCTATCTGCATTAGCTCGTGAGTAGTGAACGAAGCCAAGAACGATTTCACTTGATTCTGGTACTTGCTCAACACCGTATCTTTCGTCGCGTAGTCCCCGGTTGTTTGTCGTATGACTAGTTGTGAATCGCTGAAAATTGAGACATGCTTGACTCCAAGGGCTTTAGCCAGGTTGAGCCCTGCTATAAGAGCTTCATATTTCGCCTGATTGTTGGTTGCTTTGAAGTCGAGCTCGATGGCCTGCTTTACCTGGAAGTTTTCAGGGCTAATAAAGATGAGTCCTGCTGCGCTCCTGGTGGAAGTTGTTGATCCGTCCACATATAACTTCCACTTCGAGGCGCTTGGAGCCTGTGAGGGGGTCTCCCCTTCAGTTGCCTGTGTTTCATTGAGGTCTGTTTTTCCACTGAAAGAGCATTCGGTCACGAAAGCAGCTAGGGCTTGAGCCTTCATCGTTGTCCTAGGGAGGAAAACCAAGTTGAATTGGCTGAGTTCCATAGTCCAGTTGATCATTCTTCCGGAGAGGTCTGATTTGTGCAGTATTTTCTTCAGCGGTTGGTTGGTTATCACTCGAATCTCACGAGCCTGGAAATAGTGACGGAGCTTTTTGCTAGTGATTACCAGTGCAAGTGCAAATTTTTGTACTTTAGGATATCTTGTCTCCGCGTCTTTCAGCACGTGGCTGACATAATAGACCGGCCTTTGTGTGCCTTCCATCTCTCTAACGAGCACTGCGCTTACATCCCTATCTGAAGCTGACAGGTAAAGGGACGGTGGTTCCATGGGCGGAGCGACCGCTAGGAGATGAGGAGAGGATAGATAGTGTTTGAGTTCTTCGAAAGCTTTCTGACATTCTTCGGTCCAAGTGATGGCACTTGACTTAGCGGCCCCTTCGGCCACTTGATATGAACCTTCGCAGCGCCGCAAGTCTTCCGGTTAATCTTTTTATGCCCCTTATAGTTTCTGGGGCCTGTATGTCAACGATTGCCTTGATTTTTTCGGGGTTTGCCTCTATTCCCCTTTGGTTGACAATGAATCCGAGGAAATTCCCGGCGTCGAAAGTGAATGTACATTTGTCGGGGTTCAACTTCATGTTGTGTTTTCTGATGGTGGCGAAGCACTCTCCCAGGTCTGCGAGGTGAGATTCTTGCAGAAGTGATTTTACAATGAGATCGTCTAGATATGCTTCCATGTTTCGTCTTAGTTGGCTGGCAAAAACTTTGTTGATCATCCTTTGAAATGTTGCACCGGCGTTGATGAGGCCGAAAGGCATGACTTTGTAGCAGTATACCCCTCTATGCGTGATAAAGGATGTCTTTTCCTAATCCTCAGGGGCCATCTTGATCTGGTTGTAACCTGAGAAGGCGTCCATGAAACTGAGCATGGTATGTTCTGCGGTGGCGTCGATGAGCTGATCTATGCTGGGTAAATGGTAAGGATCTTTCGGACATGCGTCATCAAGATCGGTGTAGTCGACATAGACTCTCCATTTTCCGTTTGCCTTCTTGACAAGGACCACGTTTGCCACCCATTTGGGGTAGATGACTTCACATATCAGACCTGCTGCTAACAATTTGTCTATTTCAACATCTATTGCTTTCTGTCTCTCAGGAGCGGAGGTCTTTCGTTTTTGGATTTTCGGTGTCTTATTGGGTTCGACATTTAGGCAGTGCACCGCCAGCGATTCGTCTAAACCGGGCATGTCACAAGGGCTCTAGGCGAAGATGTCTGTGTATTCGCGAAGTATGCTGATAAGCTTTTCTTTGAATCTCGGCTCCAAGTTGGCGCCTATGCTTACTTTCTTTGTTGGGTCTCCTGGAGTTATCTCGACTGTTTCTGTTTCAACGGCCGGGGACAACAGGGGTTTGTACTCCTTTAGTAGACATTTCTTGAGATTTGCGTCAATTCTGGGTGGATCCTCTTAAGTAGGATCATGCGTTTCTATCATCTGTATTTCTTTCCTTCTTTTTGAATGTGTATTTTGATGCTCTAGGTGCCTTTTTCTCTTTTCTTGTTTTCGTCTTGCAGCACGCTCACGTTTGACATTACTGGGTTCAGTCGCCGCTAGGGCTAGAGCTATGCCATAACATTTTTTTGAAGTTTCGAGGTCGCCTTTGATTTCACCGACTCCTTTTGGTGTGGGGAATTTGATCTTGAGGTGGGTTGTTGATGTGATTGCTCTGAATATGTTCAGGATTGGCCTGCCCAGGATCATGTTGTAAGAAGAGGCTATGTTGATCACGTAGAATTTAACTGTTCGGCAGACCCGTTTTGGTTCCTTTCCAAAATATACCGGGAGTTTCGTCATCCCAGCGATGTGTACAACGTTATTTCCAAACCCATAGAGGGGTGTTTCATCGGGGTATGGTTCCAAGGTGTGATCGCCTAGCTTGAGCCTGTACCATGTGTGCTTGAAGCATACGTCTACGGAGGATCCGTTGTCCACAAGTATTCTTTTTACTTCATTTTCGCCTACATCCAGAGTGATTACCAGAGCTTCGGTGTGGTCTGGGTCGATCTCTTTATAGTCGTCGTCAGTGAAGGATATGGTTGCTCCCTTGTTTCCGCGGCTGATGGTGTAGATCGTGTGCTCGGCTTGATCGGGAGGGAATCGTGGTCCCCCAAAGACGGTATTTACAACGTTTTTGTTGCTGCCATTGAGTGGCGGTTGTGGTGGCAGTTGTCTTGGGAGATATTGGTTCAGATTCCCTTGCTTGATCTGCCTCTCGAGGAAGTATTTGAGAGCGAGGCAGCTTTCTGTTGTGTGGTCATGACTTTCGTGGTACTCGGAATGCCTGTCCTTGTTTCTTTCGTCTGGGGTTGTCCACATGGGCGGGGGAGGTCGATAGAAGGGCTTTCCTTTTATTTCCGCGAGAATATTTGCGTGCGGCATGCTCAGGGGAGTCCAATCGGGTTCTGGTCGCTTTTCTGGGCGTTGATGTACAGCTGGGCCCAATCTATCATTCACGTCACTGGGGGCTGGTTTTGTTTGTGCGGGGCCATGTGTCGTTTGCACTTGCAGTGGGGCGGCAGCGAGCTTTTGATGGTGCGAAGAAGAGTAGCTCTCTCTGTGGATGTAGGGGTGCCTTGGAGGTAGCGGTGGGGGAGCTCTTGATTGTTTAAGGACATTTAGTGATTCGATCTCATTGATGGCCTGGGATGCCAGGTCATATGCTTTGGCGAGGGTTGTGGGCTGAACTTCCATGAGTTTGCACATATTTCTCGCGTTCGTATGGGTTGAGCCCCCTCCTTAGATGCACACGGGTCTCAGTCTCGTTCACACATACCACTTTATTTACCGCTTCTTTGAATCGGTCTATATATGCTTGGAGGCTTTCGCCGTTTATTTGCGCTATAGTTTCTAAGAACACAGTGTGGATCTCGTGGGCTTGGTTTGCATTGAATTTGTTGTGGAATACTTTTCGGAATTCAGACCACGAATCTAGCGACCTGGGTGGAAGCGGCAATACCATCGTTGGGCCCCGCCCAGCAGAGTTGTGGCTAAGAAATGGCAACACGTCAAGTCTTTGTATTCGTAGTGTAGGGCCAGTTGATCAAAGTAGCTGAGGTGCTCCTCGGGGTCGCCTAGCCCATCGAAAGGGTTCAAATTGATGTGGTTAATGTGTCGTTGCTTGCGCTCATTCTCAAGTCTTTTTGTGAAGGGGGATTCGTTTGCTTCCGGGTTGGTTCCGCCCTCTAACTTTCGTTTAAGTTCCAGTATGGTGTTGAGCATGTCGGCGTTGGTGGGCTGGGCGCTTCCCGTGTGATTCTGCGGTTCAGGTGATCTTTCTTCCCTCCTTCCTTCTTTCTCGAGGGGTCTTTTTGCTCTTTCGTATTCCGCTTTCTTTTCTTCTATATCTTTTCGGAGATCTCTTTTCCTCCTGTTCTCCTTCCAGGTTTCGGGACTGTGTTGGGGGCCTTCGTGATCTTTGTGGTTTGTGTCTCGAGATGGCCCCAGGCGGGAGAATGCGGAATTGGCTCTCCTTGGTTGGCTGTGTGCTTCACTTTGTTCATTTTCCCCGTGTTGGTTGAGTTGGGAATCTCTAGGTTGAGGGGGGTGTTGTGACCCTTGTGGTTGTGGGAAGGCGGTAGTGACGCGGAGTATGGCATCGACCTGAGCCTGAGTATAGCCTGTGAGGTCTAGTTGAAGGCCGGGCGGGTTCTGGGGCCTCTGGAGATGGTTTGCCTCGTTGTTGATGACGTTGAGCGTTGGATTGAGATTTTGCGCTGGATTCGCGGCTTTGGTGGGGTTAGCTGGTTGAGAAGGTGGTATTGTTCGTCCGGAGGGAGTGAGGTTTTCAACCACCACTCTTTCCCCTTCTTCGTTGGAACAGTTGTTACGTGAACGTGTTTTTGCCATGAGGAATGCTGAGGAGAGATGAGCTTGGTAAGATGTTTGATTTTCTGATGATGCTAGCCGGAAAAGTGGGATATTTCAGGCGAGGGACTTCTTTTTCTTTCAAGAGCCCCTCCTTCTAGCGCCAAATGATAAATTATTTTCTCGATCCGTCGGAACTGTTACCTTCTCCGGGGTGCCTTCCGGTTTCGGGGTCCTGTAAAACAATGCCCGACGGGGGTGGTGGCTGTCAAGCACCTCCGGTGTGATAATTAGTATATGAAACAGATGGAGGTAAATTTTAGAGTATGAGGGTGTATTTGCTTGTGTGTTTCACTAATGATGTTTTACCTTGGTATTTATAGGGATTAGGGGTACCTGAATTTGCCCTACGGGTATTCGGCAGTTTCCCTTCTGGGGTTGGGTTAAGAGTTGTGTTTCTCTTTTGTCTGGTTTATTTGTCACTTCCAGCCGTCAGCTAAGAGTGCTCCTCTTTTGTCCAAAGGTTGCTGTGAGGTTTACTGTTGCTTCCGGAGGATTGACGGGGTTTTGATTGTTGGATATGACTTCTTCTGATGTTTTCACCCATGGGTTGGCAGGAGACCTCAATGTTTCAACTTCGTAATCATTCCCTTTGTGACTAAGTACCTTTCACTGGGTCTTCGTGCATGCGTTTATTGGGATGTGGAGTATACGTGTGCCCTTGTTAGGCTGATCATAGCGTCGCTTGCATGAATCAGTCGCTTGAGGCGATCTCGTCGCTGGAAGGTTTTGGCGACGCGGTGACATGTTCATACTACGTTATGGGTCCGCGGCGGATTAGCAACCCTCAAGGGAGGTGTACTTATCACGTACATATTCATGAATCATGGTTACGTGTATATAAACGTGTAAAGACGAAAGACGATAAGGAGAAGTCGGTAATTTTCTTGGAAAATGCAGGTCCATAGACTTAAATGCAGAATGAGCTGGTCACTGTGAAATGAAATGGGAGACAATGACACGTTATTCTGGTAGATGGGTAGTTAGTCAAGTACGCTTCTAACTGCATTCAGGTCATATTCTTAATTTTTGCAGAACCCATTAAGTCTAAAATGTTTAATGTGAAACGAGGTATAATAGGGACCGGAGGAAGACTTATGCAGTTATCCTGCATAGGAGGAGGACCTCTGCTACAGCGATGTATATCTAGAAATAGCTATTTTGTCCGTTAGATACGTGGAAATATACTTACCAAACACTAATAACTCTTCACTACTAACAAGTGTATAGTGTAGCAAGCAACCTAGCATAGATAATAAGTAGGAAATCAATGCCATGAAAATATAGTTTTTTTTTTCTGGCGATTGGTTGAATACATAAATTTAAATATTCACGTACTCATTTAGCTAGACTCCGTTAAGAAATGAAGTCTCGGCCTACCAACACGAGAAGGCCTTATCTCCTATAGACTAAAGGGATATGATCATATGGAAATATATTTGCCATTACTGTAACTCATGATCAGGTAATGATCACTAATGTAGAAGCACAACTGACAACCCCACTTGTTCCAGTGAACAAAAATCGACAATGTTAATCACTAAACTGGCATGAAGTAAGGCACTATTATACTACAATGGACTTAATCAACAGTTGTAGATCTTCTTGATTTCTCTACTGTCTACTGATTTTATTGTAAGGGCCATGCTATATGTTAGGTAATATGTATAACTTCAGGTCATAACTGAAGACATAATTTAGAACATTATAAATTAGCTGAAATAAGCTAAATTGAGAAAATGATACGCATCGAAGAGAAACACAGCACTGCTTAAATTAGAATAATGTCTAGTTTTCATTTATTATCCAGCAAGAAACAGCTAATGATGATATAACCTGTCGACTAATCCCTATCACGTTTCATTTAGATGCAAATAATTCATATGCAAAAATGTTGTCTGTCTATATATACAAGATCAACTTGCCATGAATCCTATTACTATCCAGATCAGTTCAAAGAAAAGAAATCATGGCCCATCCCATCCACCAAGCTAATGAGAACAGCCCTTATGGAGACCTCACTAGAGGACAATTCTACGAGAAACACCAGATCTTACATCACCACAGTTACATGATAAACAAACATAATATGAAAATATGGACCCAATCATGGTGCCCATATCCCAGTGCAACGCCCCGACTACGTGGGATTGTTGCCATGATCCACGGTTATGCATCAGAAAGCAGTTGGCTTTTTGAGTTAACTGCAGTAGCCATAGCTAAAACAGGGTTTATTGTATGTGCACTTGACCTCCAAGGCCATGGATATTCTGATGGTTGTCCTGGTTATATTCCTGATATTTATGTCATTGTTGATGACTGCATCCAGTTCTTTGATGCTGTTAGAGGTAGCAACCCTACACTACCAGCTTTTTTATATGGGGAGTCACTAGGCGGTGCAATCGCTATACTTGTCTGCCTAAAACAAGCAAGTGCATGGAATGAATTAATTCTATGTGGAGCTATGTGTGGTGTTTCCAAGAAGATCAGAGCGATGTGGCCACTTGAAAAACTACTTCCACTGGCTGCTTCAATTACACCTCATTATAGATTCAGACTAACAAATTCTCCCGGTAGTAAGTCATGATACAAGGAGGACTGGAAGAGAAAGTTGGTTAGCAAGAGTCCTAATCGCGCTCGCTTGATTTCAAGTAAGCCACCAGTAGCTACAGCTTTGGAGTTTTTCAGAGTTTGCAAGGTCATAAAAAGGGACTATCTTGAACTTAAAGTTCCTATGCTAGTGGTTCATGGTGGACATGATGAAGTATGTGACCCTGGTTTTACTAAGTACGTTTTTAAATCTGCATCTAGTACGGACAAGAGTTTAAAGATTTTCGAAGGCATGTGGCATGTGTTGATCGGTGAACCAAATGAAGGTGTTGAGGTTGTGTTTCAGACTATTGTGTCATGGATTGGAGAGAGGGCAGACAAAGCGGGATAACAGAACAAAAGTTGATTATGTTACATTTTCCGAAGTTATAAATAATCTACTGATCAAAGGCTGTAAGAGCATCTCCAGTAGAGGCACCCCAAGGGGTGCCGAACATTGCCAACTCATCTAAAAAATTAATATTTTAGTTTGTCTCTCATCCATGTCAAAGTATGCAACCTTTAACTCCAATAGGTAGCACCCTCTCAGGGTGCATGAATGGTCCCCACATGATATCAAGAATAAATAAATAAATAAATAAAACATGATAGAAGAGGTAAGAGTCATATATACATCTCATGTAAGAATTGTAGTTTAGCTATTTTGAGGGGGTTCCAAGAGTGTGCCAAAAGTTGGCCACTTCTCTCGGCACCTTTGAAGCACCCTTGACACTCTAATAGGTTGGCACCTAAGAGTGCCATGCCACATAAGATTTGGCACCCCTATTGGAGTTGCTATGAGTGCGGACTGCTCTACATTAATGTTGAAAACAGGTCAAAATATATGATACACAAGGGTTTTGTAGACTTGCATTACAGTTGATGCTAGCTAGTTTGGAAAATGGGCAAAATTATACTATGCACAGCAGAATCCAGCCAACAAAATTTTTAGTTTGCATTTTGCGCATCAGCTATATTTGCGGCTATTGATTACAAGTATTATTAGATTGTTAATATTAAGCAACATGTTAAGTTCGTTATGTTTACTATTGTTATGCAATTTTCAATTATATTGACTAGGAGCATCTCCGACTAGCTAAAATTGTTAGCTAAATAGTTATTATCTAAAATTTTGTTGAATCTGTAAACACATTTACTCCAATGGTATTAGCTATAATGATTAGCTATATTCAAAAATGTTATTTTATATTTATTTTTAAAATTCTTATATATATATATATATATATAATGATTAAATAAAATTTAGTTAATATTTAATTCAATACAAGTGAAAATAAGTTATATATTTAATGAAAAGATATTGAATATAGTTGCAATTTTATAAATATTA
>PHNY01212273.1:334-10584 GCA_003724115.2 Anethum foeniculum
TTTCTATGGCTTGGCACACTCTTAAATCTCAATATGGACTCACAGCTCTCCTTTACTTCATCAATTAGTTTCAGATGAGTTGGCTTTCCTTTGAGCTTCCTCCTTATCACTCCATTTGCAGTGTTCTTCACCAAAAATCTAGAGGGGGATTTTCTTTTTCCAAGGGAGCAATACTAGTGGCGTATATAATATAATCTAAATCCCCTTCCCCTCTCCGTCCAAATAAGCTAGTCCCTTTAACACTAGTAACCAACATTGGATATGCAACCAGATAAACGAACTCCTCGCCATAATTGCTCATAAAGTTATAGATCATGGATCATCTTATATCTTTTTTTTTCAATTTAATCTAGACTAGGACAGTTGGAATTAATAAAGATTTATTAATTTAATTACATTGATAACTCCAATCTAGGCCCCAGACTCCTCCGCCTGGATTTTGACTTTCTTGGGCTTTGTATTGCAAGAGTGGGCTAAGTGACTTGGAAATGGGCTTTTGCAAAACAGAACCAGAGGGGGATTTAGACCCCGCGGCAACTCTGGCGTGAGAGTAAGAGTTGGTTTTGGAGATGAAGGGTAGAAAATGAATTATTTAAATAGTGTTGCGTAATATAAAAAAGAATGTAACCCCAAAATCACCTTTTTGGGGACCTTTTATAGGCCCTCAATTAGGGCTCTGGGATCAATACCTGTTATCCTAGCCGTTGGAACCTTCTAGATCCTGGGCACGTGGACGTCTTAGATTGACACCACGTCCCCAGGTGCTTACAGTAGTTGGCGTGTGCCTTTCTGAGGTTGACGTGTTCCTGGAGTTCCTTTGCGTGTGGGGACTTTGGGTAGGTGTAGTCATGTCAAAGTCAGGGCGTATTCCTCGTACTCACAAACTAATGATTGTGGGAATATTCTGGAGTGACAAGAAATGCTGGGGTCCACCGCCACTTGGAATTTATTTAGTGTTGAGCTCCATGCCCGACGAGGTAATGGGCTTTTCTAGACTATGTATTGGGCTTTGTAGTAAATGGACTATCATTTGCCTCCCATTCCCTTATGTGGGTTTCCCGGATAGGGGAGTATAGTAGAGTTTGGGTTCATAGTAGGTGGCTGGATTTGTTTAGAAGAAAACCTTGTGTTTTTCTTTGATTTGGTGCCCCCGAAGTCCGGGGTGCAATCCAGTTTGGACTCCGGATTCTGACTTAGATAGTCTTTTGATTTGGAAGAAAATATTGCATTTTTATTTGATTTGATGCCCCCGAAGTCCGGGGTGCAATCCAGATTGGACTCCGGATTCTTACTTGGTTAGTCTTTTGATTTGGAAGAAAAATTTGCATTTTTCTTTGATTTGGTGCCCCCGAAGTCCGGGGTGCAATCCAGATTGGACTCCGGATTCTGACGTGGATAGTGTTTTGATTTGGAAGGAAAATTTGCCTTTTTCTTTGATTTGGTGCCCCCGAAGTCTGGGGTGTAATCCATATTGGACTCCAGATTCTGACTTGGTTAGTCTTTTGATTTGAAAGAAAAATTTATTATTTTCCTTGATTGTTATTGTAGTTGTGTTGTAGAGTGAATCCGAGTACAGCTGTCCTTGGAGATAAGGATCGTACGTCACTCCCTGCTTTGATGTGACTGGACTCTACAAGCTGCAGCATTTTTTCTGGGGTGGTGGTAGATAGTTGCCCTACGTCTTTTCAGTTTTCAAAAATTTATATACGTTTATATTTTGCGTGTAATCATTTGATTTTCCCCCCTTTTTCTCTGAAAAGTTGTGCCAGCATAATAATTACAGAGCTGTAGTTATTATTTTGACAACGATTTTGTATTTTTGAGACCATTGAGATTGGGACACGTGTCCCAATGTCTGGCCATCATTAATCGCAGGCGGTTCACTTTTCTACTCTAACTTACCGCCTATAAATACAATACTTTCACTTGTATCTCGTTTTTTACTTTCTCTCTTCTTTGTCTTTTTAGAGTTCTTCTTTACTCTTTTTTTCCGGCGACATGTGAAGAGAAATTCTGGCGATTTAAAGTCTTTAGTTTCTCCTGCTTGCTTGTAAGTCTTCTCCTTTAGTTTCACTTGATTTTCCTGTAAGTTTTGATTGTGCGAAGTCGTAGTTGATTTCATTTACTTCTGATTTTATTTTCCAACTGTCGTTCGATATCTTGATTTTGAAGTTGTCCTGTGCTTTTGCATACTTTTGGGTTTTGGTGACGTCAAACTTTATTTTTTGGTAGAGGAAATCGTGTTTTGATTTCGTGGTTTTATGTTTGGATTTGGGTTCTGTGTTTTCATTTTTGGGTTTATGAACATGTATGTATATTTGTGTATATAGGTTGTAGATCTTTGTTTTTGGGTTTCGATTTTTGGCGAAGTGTTTCTGAGTTTGGTTTTCCTTTTCCTTTCTTTTTCCCTTATCCGGGCTTGGCATGAATTCGGGTTTTTAGTGTATGGGAGGTCGTAGGTGGAAACATATAGCAAACCTTAGGAAGAATCTGGATTGTCCTGAATTTATAGGAGAACCCGAATACGAATCTTCTTCTAGCTCATCAACTATGCCTCCGAAGGTTTCCACCCCAGTTTATACATTATCTGATACCCTAGTACTTGGTCCCGGAGAGACCTTAGGCCAGGCTGATGGATCCTGGGAGGATGTGGACTATTATTTTGTCCAGTGTAGGAAAGACCCTAAGAACTTGGGGTATTATTTTAGGGATTTGTCCGGTGTCTATAGTGGCCCGGACGGGAATGGTGGTAGGGAACCATATAACCAGCAGGCTTTTATTAATAAATTTTTTACAGCCCCGGGGACTATGTATCCTTGTGCTCCGCTTCAACCCGGGCTAGTTTACACTTCAGCCCAGATAGATGATGCCTTAAAAGCTACTTTTCACTTTGATAACGGATTTGAGTGGCGATGGCCTGAACCCCATGAACGTGTGTACCATCATCCCGGGGGTGGTACCATCGTCCCGGGGGTGGTTACGTGGGGATTTCTTTGGAGCATTTGCGGGGTATGCGTCCTAGTGTACATCAGTTCGTCAAAGCCCTCTGCAGAGATGAATATGGTATCCCGTTTAATCAGTTAGCCCCGAACTCAATTAAATGGATTAATTGGTTTTTAAGCTGTTGTCATATAAAGAACTACATCTTGACCTTTAAGCTTTTTCATCATTTATTTAAAATAAAGAAATCCACAAGCTTCCCTTTATTTGAGCTTCAATTTAGAATGGACGAGTGTGGATTTCCTCCTGATGCGACGGTCCCGGTGGTGGTGCAAAACTCTCTCCCGGGTTGGCATCTGGAGTTTATCTTCATTCGCGGGGGGGTGGGTGGGTTTAGAATTCATGCCTCTGTATAAGGATCAGTTGAAAAAGGAAAAAATTTCAGTCCAGAAGATAGGAGGCGATGCTCTCACGAAGGTTTATGACTTCTGTGGGGCGGTTGGCCAACAATGGACCCGTGACTCCTTTCTTGATAATTCGACGCTATATGCCTTTGGATGTAAGTGTTGTTTTCCCGTTCTTTCGGGATTTTTTTTCCTTTACTTTTGATGCATATGTTGAACACTTGTTTTGATGCATTCTGTTTAATTTTTCAGGTCTCCCTCATCTAAACGAG
Source organism: Anethum foeniculum (assembly GCA_003724115.2). NCBI lineage: Eukaryota > Viridiplantae > Streptophyta > Magnoliopsida > Apiales > Apiaceae > Anethum > Anethum foeniculum. Next base: position 3,951 of record PHNY01212273.1, read on the forward strand.
TTCCACGTAGATATGTTAAAATGTCTTGCTTACTTGTCTGCAAAGCTCCGAAAGATCGGTGGTGTGCAGAGCTTGGATTATGGGAAGAAGAAGAGAGGGGAGATGGGGTCAAATACCCAGCACTTGGATTCAGGATCTAACGATGTGAATGTTGCTCCCGACATGCCTATTTTGCAGAGTGTCAGCGATCCTGTGATCTCGGATTTGGAGCAGGAACAGGTTTCGCTTAAGAGAAAGAAGTGTCCCGGGAACGAGGTTGAGGATGCCAGTGCCCCGGATGTCCAAGTTCAGAAGAAGGTGGATGGGGTTTCAGAGCCTGTTTGTCCAACTCCTCAGAAGTCAGAATATAAAAGAGTGGTTGGTGTCTCTGTCCCCAGAGGAGAGGAGAAGGGAGCACTTGGGAACTATGCCTCTGTGCAGGAGTTGCGTCGGTTTCGAAAGGAGAGTTTCGGGGAGTTTGTGGATCGTCTAATGGACGAGGTTACACTGGTGAGTAGATTTCAATTCTGTTAAAGTTGCATTTTGTACTTGGTTTATTTTTAACACTTATTTGTCAAATTTTAGGCGAATGCTCAAGTTACCGGGATGGTTTCAATAGCCAAAACTTTGAAAGCTAAGGCGGATGAATCCAAGGTCTTGAAGACTGAGTTGGAGTGTACACAGTCATGCTATAAATCTTTTAGGAAATCTCGGGAGGCTGAGGATCTCCGGGTAGGGAATCTTGTGAAAGATCTTCGGGATAAACAGTCTCGGGCTGCTGGTGATGTAAGAGATATGCGGGTGGAAATGAATAAGTTGAAGGAAGAGTTATCTAAGCGCCCCTCCGAGGAGGAATTTAAAAGACTTAAGGAAGAACTCGCTCGCCGACCCTCGGAAGAAGAGGTTTTCAAGGCTTTCCGGGCTTCCGAAGATTATTTTACCGATCTTAATGACAAGGCCGCGGAGAAGATTTTCATTACATGGGAGGTTGCCTCCAAGTATTTAGCTGAAAACCCCGGGGGCAGCTTTGAGGAGTTTATCCCGATATACATGGCTGAAGAGGAAAAGATTTTTTTACAGACACAGGTGGACCCTGAATCTGTCCCGGAAACTTCTGTTCCTGTCTTCGCTGCTAATCCGGATGCTTTCACAGCCTGCTCTTACTACTACTCCGGAGACTCCTATCCTCCCCCCTCCCCCAGAATCTGCGTTCGTGGCTCCTCCGCCTCCTCCTGCTTCATGAAATTCTTTTTATTATCACCTCGAGGGGCTTTGTACCTCGTTGTAATCTCTAAGTTATGTTTTATTCTATGAATTGTTTTTGTCTTCGGGGATCATTTGACCCCGTCATAATGTTTCAAGTTGTACTTTGTTTAAACTTTATAAACTTTTCCTTTGCGTAGTTGACTCCGGGGATGTTTATCCCTGTTTTTATTTTCTGGCATTATTTGAAATTTACACCATGTAAATCAGTATGTTTTATTTCCGTTTTGCTTGGATAGCTAAATTCAAAAGAATCAAATGTTAGGTTACACTGATAATATTGAGTAAAGTAGTCGTAGTCGAAGTAGAATACGACGTAGAAATTTCATTGATGACTTAATGGGGTACAAGCTATTTTAGGGTTACATTTTGGGCCGGGCCCTGATTAGGAGAAATAAAAGGTAGAAAAACTAAGGACTCATAGGGTCCGGGGTCATAATAATCTTATTAGTAGAACTTCCTTAGTCGAATTCCATGCCAAGTGTTTGGAACTTCAGTACCATTCATGTCGCTTAGCTTGTAGGTCCCGGGGTGAATTACTTCTTTTATTTTATATGGACCTTCCCAATTAGGTTATAGCTTCCCGGTGTTCGTCGGGTCCGAAGCTTCTGTCTCTCGGAGTACTAGGTATCCAACAACATATTCTTTGGCTCTTGTCTTTTTCCCAAAGTAGATTTTGGTTTTCTCTTTGTATTCTTCCATCTTGTGGATGGCCTGATCCCGGACCTCATCCAGTCTAGATTCACTTTTAGGCCTTCAACATTAGAGACTTCTTCAAAGTGGATCACCATGTGGGATGGGGATCCCACTTCTATAGGAAGTCTTGCTTCAGTTCCATAGGCCAGCTTGAAGGGCGTTTCTCCGGTACTTGTCCTTGTTGAAGTTCTATACGTCCAAATGACTTTGGGTAGCTCTTCGGGCCAGTTCTTCTTACATTCTTCTAGCCTTTTCTCTAGGCCTCGCAGAATAGTCCTGTTGGTGCCTTTACCTGTCCGTTTCCCTGAGGGTAGGCGACAGACGACTTCTTGTGTTTGATCCCGAGCTCTTTCAGATAGCTTTCGAACTCAGATCCGATGAACTGAGGCCCGTTGTCTGAAACTAGAATTACAGGGATCCCGAACCTCATCCCTATGGAGTCCATAAACTTGATACAATCTTGTTGATTGATGGTCCTCATAGCCTTTGCTTCAGCCCACTTGGTCATGTAGTCGATAGCTACAAGGACGTAGCGTAGGTCTCCCCTTTCCCGGGGAAAAGGCCCCATGATGTCGATTCCCCAAACTGCGAAGGGCACCGGGGACAACACTGAAGAAGGTAAGTTGGGGTTAGCCTTGGGTACATTACTGAACATTTGGCATTTCTTGCACTTCTTCACAAACTCGATGGCATCCGTGTGGATAGTAGGCCAGTAATATCCTTGCCTTATGATTTTGTAGGCCAAAGCTTTGGCAGCAAAGTGATCTCCACAGATGCCTTCATGGACTTCCCGGAGACAGTAGTCAGCTTCTTCCGGGTTGATGCACTTGAGGACCGGGGATGAAAAGGTTTTTCTATATAACTGTCCATTCCCAAGAAAGAAACGAGATGCTTTATTTTTCAAATAACGAGCTTACCTTTTTCCTCAGGGAGGATCCCGGATTCCAAATATTCCATGGAAGGAGTCATCCAGTTGGATTGGCTAGCTATGCAAAGGATCTCCTCTCTTTCGATGTTTGGGGTGACTAGTTCTTCAAAGTAAACTGATGACCCTAATTCAGAGGCATTGCAGACAAGCTTGGATAGATCGTCTGCTTTAGAGTTTTCTTCCCGGTTGATTTACACGAATATATAGTCCGAGCTATCATGTCCCTTACCATGGCTTAGTAACGAGCTAGCTTTGGATCTTTTGCAATGTATTCCCCAACAGTTTATTTGACCACAATTGGGGAGTCACTGTGGACAAAAAGTTTCTTAACTCCCAGTGATTTGGCGAGACTGAGCTCAGACAACAGCGCCTTGTACTCCACCTGATTGTTTGTTGCTTTGAAAGCGAAGGTAATTGCTTGTTTTATGCTGAATCCTTCCGGGCTCATAAGTATCAAACCTGCTCCGGATCTCTCTGCTGTCGCAGATCCGTCTACAAATAGCTTCCATGCTCCGGGGTCTTCGTTTGGCTCTTCAACCTAGGCTTGGGTTCTTTCTTTCTGAGAATCCGAGAAGGTGCATTCCATGACGAAATCCGCCAAGGCTTGAGCTTTAATGGCTGTCCGGGGAACAAAGGTAAAATTGTACTGGCTGAGTTCAATTGCCCAGTTCACGAACCTGCCCGAAGTGTCGGGTTTATGAATAATTTTCCTTAGCGGTTGGTTGGTTACACCTTGATTTCCCGGCCTTGGAAATATTGCCTTAACTTCCTACTTGCCTGCACGAGGGCTAAGGCAAATTTTTCCAAGTTTGGGTACCGAGTTTCAGCATCTTTGAGAACTTGACTAACATAGTAGACCGGGTTTTGTTCTCCTTTGCCCTCTTTTATTAGAGCCGTCGAAATGGCGAGAGGGCCCGCAAATAGGTAAAGAGAAAGAGGTTCTCCGCGGTTTACTTTCGACAGTGTTAGCGGGTTCATCAGATGCTTCTTTACTTCTTAAAAAGCCTGAGCACACTCCGGGTCCAGTTAATAAGTTTCTTGTTGTGAGCTCCCTTCAACAGCTTGAAAAATGGCAGGCAACGCTTAGCCAATTTTGGAATAAACCGGCATAGAGCAGCTAGGCTTCCAGCCAGCTTCTAAATATCTTTCTGAGTTCGGGGAATTTGCATTTCTACTGTCGCTTTTATCTTCTCCGGGTTTGCTTCGATACCTCTTTCACTTACCATGAAGCCCAAGAATTTTCCTGCAGAGACTCCGAAAACACATTTTTCCGGGTTGAGTTTCATGCTGTATTTCCTCAAATTGTCGAAACATTCTTTAAGGTCCATGACATGTTCCGGAATGGTCTTAGAATTTGAAATCAAGTCATCCACGTAGGACTACATGTTTCTTCCAAGCTGAGATTTAAAGATGGTATTCATCATTTTCTGGTATGTAGCTCCAGCATTTATGTGCCCAAAAGGCATCATGATAAAAGCGTAGACCGCTCTGTGCATGATGAATGTAGTCTTGGCGATATCTTTTAGATCCATCTTGACTTGGTTGTACCTAGAGAACGCATCCATGAAGCTCAGCATCACATGCCCCGAAGTCGCATCAATTAATTGATCGATGTTGGGTAGTGGGTAGGAGTCTTTGGGGCACGCCAAATTTAGGCTCTTGCCATTCGGTTTCTTCACTAATACTACGTGTTCCAGCCAGTCCGGATACTTGATCTCACAGATGATGTCAACCTTGAGGAGTATTTCAACTTCGTCATCAATGGCTTGTTGCCTCTCCGGGGTGAAGTTCCTTCTTTTTTGTTCGATGGGTCTTTGCTTCGGGTCTACATCTAAGCTATGCATAGCTACAGATTCATCAATCCTGGGCATATCTTCTGGGGTCTAGGCAAAAACATCTGCATATTCTTTTAGCAAGGCAGTTAATTTTTCTAAAAGACTGAGTCAAGGCCTTTACCTATTTTAAGCTTTTGGGAGGGGTTCCCGGGCTCAATCTCAATTTCCACGGTCTGGGAAGCTGGCTCCACCTTTGTTTTCTCCTTTATGTCCACAAACTTCTGGATCCGGGCATCCGCATTGGCGGCACTATAACTGCTGTCTTCAATCATGTTTGCTTCCTTTGACCTCTTGCTCAAATGATCCCGGTGCTTCTTTCTGCTTTGACCCTTGGGTAGGGTTAACATCCTCTTTCGGTTCTCGAGATCAGTTTTAGCCATGACCAATGCATGTCCATAACATCTCCCAGCCATCTCGTAATCTCCCTTGATTTCACCAATTCCACCCGGGGTGGAGAATTTAACCTTCAGGTGGATAGTCGATGGGACAGCTCGGAACTTCATCATCGCAGGTCTCCCTAAGATTATGTTGAGGAAGAAGCAGCATTTATTACATAGAACTTGATAGAGTGACTAACCTGTCGAGGCGAGACCCCGAAAATAATGGGTAAGTAGATCACGCCCCGGTAGGTATCATATTTTACCTGAATCCGTAGAGAGGATCCTCCGAACAGTGATCCATCCTCAAATGTCGCAATTTCATCCTGTTGAGTGCATGTTCAAAAACGATGTTGGCTGAAGACCCGTTGTCAACCAAGATTCTTTTGACTTCATTTTCAGCAACATCCAAGGTGATGACTAGGGCTTCATTATGGTCCAGATCCAAGCCTTCGCAATACGCCTGGGTGAAGTAAATTGGCTCATCTTGATATGACTGGATCATCATGACATCACTGTCCATATCAGGACTCCGGGGAGGGGACTTGCTACCTCCCAGAACAACATTGACCACATGCTTCCCTGTGGTAGCTGCTTTGTCCCGGTCACCTTGCTTCCTTTGGAGGTATTGCCCCATATTACCTTTCTTTATCTGGTCTTCGATAAACATTTTCAGAGAGAAGCAGTTCTCCGTGGTGTGTCCATGCGTCTCATGATAACTACAGTGTTTGTCCATGGGCTTGTTTTCAGGTGGGGCCAACAAAGCTTTAGGAGGGTAATAGAAAGATTTACCTTTTACTTCTTTCAAGATGTCCGAGATGGAGCGGTACAAGGGAGTCCACTCCTATTCCGGTTTGGGATCTCTCCGGGGTCTGCGTTTTCTGTCTCTGTCCCTATCTTTTTTGCTATAGGAGTCCTGGGGTGGGGATCTCTGAGACTGTTGGATGTGGTTAGACTGTCTATCCGTCTTGAATCTTTTATCTTTCTTGTAGGAAGATCTCCTCTCCGGAGACTCGTCGTCTTCATGTATACGCCTATTCATCTTCATAGATCTTAGGAAGTCGCTTTTCTTTATGAATTTAGAAGCCATGGCATATGCCTAGGCCAGGCTTTGCAGCTCCTTATGGATCAAGTCCTTGACATATCCCTCACAAGACACCAGGTGTAAGTTTCTCCAAAAGATGTTCATGGCTTCTTTTTCTTCCAGATTGGAGAGTTGGTTCACAACCTCCTGGAATCTTTTGATAAATTCGGGCAGAGTCTTCTTGCTTTTCTGTTGGCTAGTTTTCAGGTGGCACATTTGGAGCTCTTTTATGCGATTTTTCCGAAATCTCTTCAAAAAGCATTCTCTAAAATCTTTCCACGAGTCGATGCTACGGGATGAGAATCTACCAAACCACTTTTGCGCATCACCCTTGAGAATAGAGGTGTTAGATCCCAAAGTATTGTAGAAGGGGGGGTTGAATACAATACTCACAATTATTTCGATTTCTTTCAAGTTCTTCGTTTTAGTTACGTAATCGAAATAAACACAAACAAGTCGAGGAATATATCGT
>PHNY01212311.1:8173-21204 GCA_003724115.2 Anethum foeniculum
ATGTACTTGGAGTAGTCATCGACAATCACTAGAGCATATCTTTTCCTTGATACTCACCAAATATTTACTGGACCAAACAAATCCATATGGATTAACTGTAGAGGTTCAGTGATGCTTGTCATTTCCTTGCTTCTATGTGACGCTTTCTTTAACTTCCCCTTTTCACATGCTTCACAGAGTCCTTGACAGAATTCTATCTGTGGTAGTCCTCTCACCAACTCCCTATGTACCAAAGAGTTCATTGTCTTGAAATTCAAGTATGAAAGCTTCTTGTGCCATAACCAACTCAAGTCTGATGAAGCTTTACTATAAAAACACTGCATTACTCCATCACAGGTAGAACTTAGGTCAGCTATGAACAGATTACCTTTTCTTACTACCTGTAGAGCAAGCTTCTCATCTTTCCTGTTTGAGATCAAACACCTTTCCTTTCTAAAATCGACATTGTAACCTCTATCACAAAATTGACTGATACTGAGAAGGTTGTGCTTTAATCCATCCACAAGAGAGATGTGTTCAATGATGACATTCCCAATTTCCAAATTGCCATATCCCGTAGAAATTCCTATGCTGTCATCTCCAAAGGTAACTATAGGGCCGGCTTTCTCAACCACATTTGTGAGCGGGGACTTTTCTCCAGTCATGTGTCTAGAGCATCCACTGTCAAGAATCCACATGATCTTTTGCTTTCGTACCTTACCCTGCATTCACAAATTGATTAAGAAGACTTTGGTACCCAAACATGTTTGGGTCCTGAACGTTTTCGGGTTGCAACAGGATCAACATTTGAATTAACCTTAACATGCTTAACTTTCATATCGACTGTTTCCTTCTCTATGTTAGTCTTGAAAGGAGTGTCATTAGGCTTAGAGACAGGTGTATCCTTCCTAGGTTTAGGAGGTACTACAGTCTTCGCCTTTACGTGCTCACTACTCATGCTTGTCTTAGTGTCAGTGCAAGTGCTAGCATTTGCATGATACGATTTAAAAAATTCAGACATGGTAAGAAAAGCCCATGGCATACATCCAATTACGCCACAGGGCTCATGAAAATTAGGCATGTTAGGCATGGCAGGCATACTAGAAGATGCAACAGTTTCTATTTTAACCTTAGTGCATGCATGTGTAAGGTGTCCAGCAGAATTACAATTATTACACAATTTTCTAGATGCAGATAGGGAGGATGCAAAGTCATTTTTTTTATTAACACATACTTTCCCATTCTTGTTTTTCATTGCTTTAACCTTAACACTTTGTTCAGATTTTGAATTTTCAATTTTATCTGATTTCTTAAGTGATTCAGGTCCTTGTTTTTCCACCTTGTTACCTTGTTCAGTTTTAGAGTTATCATTTTTAACTGAAGCCTTAGGTGTTTAGGGGAATCCTCTTCAACCTTCTTCTTTAAGTCTTCAACAAGCAACTCTTCCTTGATTAACAAACTTTGTTCATCTAGGGGCTGTGAAACTGGTTTGACAAAAACTGGGGACTCGACATCCTTGATGACATGTGGTATTGTTTCTTTGACAAATACAGGGGTCTCAGAAAAACCAACATGTCTCTTGCCAGCTTTCTTAGAGTAATCAAAACCTATAGCCACTTTAGTGCTAAGTTCTTGACTATATATGATCTCCTTGGCAGCCTTGGCTGATGTCTGTAAAGTTTTTAGCTTTAATTCTAGCTCAGCAATCTGATTCCTAAGAATTGTTTCTATTTCAGCATTGCACTTGACCTTGTTTTCTAAGTACTCATTTTTCTATTTAAGATCTTCTACAGAAACTACAAGCAAGCTTAGTTCTTCATTTTTGGAGTCTAGTTTAGTGATCTTTTGAATTAACTTAGCATTTTCCATTTCATATGCTAGCATGCTTGTATGAATGTTAAACAATTCTACACTCATATCTTGAACAGTTTCCTGGTACTCAGTAATAGACATGTCAACAGTGGTTATAATAGGAACCTGTGAGGATTGTGCTGATTCCTCTGAAGAGTCTGCCATAAGTGCAAGATTTCCATATTCTTCATCTTCATCAGAGTCAGTGTCATCCCAGCTTTTCCCTTCAGCTATGTAAGCTTTCCATTTCTGCTTTGTCACCAAGGCATTCAATTTCTATTTCAGCTTCTCATTTTGCCTCCTTAGATCTTCATAAGTTTCTGTTTTTCATACCCTTCTTTTCTTCCAGTTGCTTGCTTAGGCTTCTTGCAATAAGTTACAAAATGCCCGAGTTCATTGCAGTTGTAACATCTTGTCCTACTTCGGTTAACCCGATTTGACTTGTAACCTCCACTAGAGCTGTTCCCTAATGAATAGCTTCCTTTTGAATATCTAGCCACTGAGCTCTTGGTTTTGTAGTTGGGGTTCTTCCTGAAGCCTACATGCTTCAATCTCGAAGCCATATAAGCAATTGACTCATCAGCTAGTTCTTCAAGCTCTTCTTGAGTATAAAATTCACTTTCTTCCTCATGATAAATTCCAACTTCAGCTATTACCAGTTCCTTTCCAGCTTTAGGGGTTGCCACTTTAGTTTCAGAAATTTTAGGCTCAAGGTTAACCAAAGCAGTGGTTTTTGCAAGCGTAGTGTTCTTGTTGTAAACAGAACTTGGACCATAGATTATGGCTCTCTGTTCTTGCTCTAGCTCGTATGTCATTAACTTGCCATAGATCACATCCAGGGGCATTGTCACAAAATCCAATCTTTCCCTGATGGATGTATTCTTCGGTTCGAGGTAGTGCGGTAGAGTCAACATGAACTTCCTGTTAGTCTCACGAAGGGGATAAGTCTTTCCCTGTAATTTCAACTCGCTCAACAGCTTAGTATAGCTTTCAAAAACTGAAGATAATTTTTCTCCGGGCTGTGACTTAAAAGCTTCGTATTAAGATGTCAGAATATCCAACCTATATATTCTCCTTCACTTCTGCAGTTCCTTCCATTAGCAGTTCCATTGTATCCCACATCTCCTTTGCACTGTGAGAGGTCATAATTTGATGGCTCATATCTGCATCCATGGCTTCCGCTATTATGAGTTGTAAGCTCGTATCCAATCTGACTAATTCCTTATCACTTTCTGTATATCTGGAGGGATCCTTAGGAGTAGAAGTTCTTGGGCCAACAGAGGTTGTTGATTCAGGAACTATGTCCATGGGTACGTACGGACCAATTTCTAAAATCTTCTCATACAGTAGATTTGAAGCTTTAATGTACGAAACCATCTTTCTTTTCCACAAATTATAATTTTCTTTGTCAAAGGGTGGAACCTTGATACTGCCAATCTTCTGGGTATTCATCTTTGTTGGCGGAATAAAATTATTTAAGATTCAAAAATTTCAAGAATTGAAAATTTTGAAAATTAAAAAATTACGAGAAATTTTTCAATAACTTGTTTGCTTGGTCTGATTCACCGGGATCTTGATCCGTATATCAATTAACAAGCAAAGTGTTGTAGAAGGGGGGTTGAATACAATACTCACAATTTATTCGATTTCGTTTTGAGTTCTTCGTTTAGTTACGTAATCGAATCAAACACAAACAAGGCGAGGAATATATTGTTTTATTAATATAAACCTTGATTTTTCTACACTCTAATCAATGAATGATTAGCTACTTCCATGTTGATTCATTGTATTTGTCCTTCAGTTGATCTTCTGAATTTCTGTGCTTTATAGTTAATATTATATTCATGATTCTTGTCCTAAGTTGAGTTATGATCCTTCTATTACATATTACATTACATTTATGCTTTACGCCCCCCCTCTACAGTATATTTGAGACCTAACAATTAGTATCAGAGCCAATCTATCAATATACAAATAGTTAAGATCCATAAATAACAATTATGATTGATAAGAATACAAGTAGATAAGTATACAATCTATCTATTATGGTTCATATGCTAAAATCTAGTGATTATCCCACTTGTAAAGTTAAGATGACTATGTTTCTGGAAGCCGCAGATCCTGAATATCTTGATAGGATTTATGATGGAACACATGAACCAACAAAGCTCTCTGTTGTTGTTGGAGATGAACCTCCAAAAGTTGTTCCCAAGGAGAAGAAGGACTACACTCCATCTTCTATAATGAAAGATGCAATGGTTAGACATCTTCTACATAGTAGTCTTGAAAATATTATGTCCACTAGGGTGATTGGAAGCAAAACAGCAAAGGAGATCTGGGATGCTTTGTAAGTAAAGTGTCAAGCAACAAAGGCTATATAAAGAAGAACAGGAGAACCATACTCACTCAGGAGTTTGAACACTTTGATTCAAGACTAGTTGAATCACTGACAGAAATATATGACAGATTCCTGAAATTACTGAATGATTTGTCATTGGTTGATAAGGAATATGATCTTCAAGATTCCAATCTAAAGTTTCTCCTGGCACTACCTGAAAAGTGGGATCTGAAATCAACAACCATAAGAGACAACCATGATGTGGATTAGATGTCTCTTGATGAAATCTATGGAATGCTCCAAACTCATGAACTTTAGATGGAATATAGGAGCAAAAGAAAATGAAACAAATCAAGGACTGTTGCCTTGATGGTTGAAGAGAAAGCATCAAAAGACAAAGCTGTGAGAATGAGTCATTCTACGGGAAAGGCTATAGTTGCAAAGTCGTATACTGAGTCATTAAATAATGATGATGACTCAAACACTGTTAACTCCACAGATTCTGATAATGATTCTGATGATGAAGAGATGATGCAGTTAGCAGCTTTGATGGTTAAAAGCTTCAAGAAGATGGGGTACAAAGGGTTCAGAAAAGGAATGAATTTTTCTAAGAATTCATCAACTTCTAAGAAAAGTAATTTCAGAAAAAAGGACAGCTTGAAGTACAAATCAGGAAAATTTGTCAAATCTAAGATCAAATGCTACAACTATGATGTTATAGGGCATATTGTAACTGAGTGCAGAAAGGCTAAAGATGAAAAGAGTAAGGCTCTCATCACAAAGAAACAGAATGGGCAGATTGTTCATATACTGATGAAGAAGTCAACTATGCATTAGTAGCAAATACTGATGACTCTGCACCTACTAAAGAAAAGGTAACTCAAACAACTCTTGCTTTTGATACTAATGATATTTCTGAGTTAAGAAAATTTCAAAGATGCATGTTAGCTATGGGAATCGGACTTTAGAAAATGAAAGAATTAAGTCTGAAAATGAGGAACTTAAGAAAAGAAATGATCACCTAAAAGATGAACTTATCTTTATGCTAGAAATTCAAAAGGAAATAGATGATGCTTATGTTAAACATGAACTTTCCAAAAAGCATGTTTATCTTAAACAGGAACTAGCTAAAGAAAGAGATATTATAAGGACCTGGACTAAGTCAGGAAGAATAACTCAGGAAATTCTTGAAAAAGTTTGTAGGAAATCAGGATTAGGTTATGTAAAATTTAATACCGATAATGGTAATGAAAATGAAGCTGAGACAAATAAACCTTTGACTCTTAATAGAGTTATAAGAAAAGATACTGATAATGTAAAATCTAATACTGTTAAGTTAACTTAAACACTGATAATGTAAAATTAGTAAATGAAAAAGGTTCAACATCAGAAGTTTTAACTAGCTTAAATACTGATAGCTCTAGACAGATAAAAGTTAAGACCATAAACATTGGTTTAATGTCTCGGAAGCAACTTAAGCATAAGTTGAAGGAAATCACAAAGAATAACAAGGAAAAAGAACCTAGAAAGAACATAAATGGTAAAGAAGGTATGAATAAAGAGAATGACTATAGACCCATTCCTAATGCACCTAGTAAGACTTGTTTTAACTGTGGTATCACAAATCATATTTTTGTGAATCGTAGGAAGAATAAGGATATCACAACTGTCAGATCTAAATCTGACTTTAGGAATAGGACAGTTAGATATAGTCCACATAATCCATGTTTTCATTGTAGTAGCGTTTGGCATTCTATATACACATGTAAAGAGTATCACAGTTTGTATTATGATTATTATGAACTGAAACCCTCTTTGAAAATTAATAAAGTTAATTTTGCAAGTGTAACTTTTGATATTAAGACTGTTAGCATAAACACTGGTAAAAGGTCTTCTGCTGTAAATATTAACAAACTTAATAAGGCCAAAGGATCCAAGCAAGTATGGGTCCTTAATAATTCTAACTAGTGGCTTTTCTGATTGTAGGGTAACAGGAAAAATATCCTAATTCTGGACAGTGGTTGTTCAGGGCATATGACAGGAAATAAATCCCCGCTATCAGAGTTTAAGGAGAAAGTTGACCCAAGTGTTTCTTATGGTGATGGAAACATTGAAAAAACTCTGGGATATGGCAAGATCAATCGTGGGAATGTCATCATTGAGAATGTAGCTTTAGTTGCAGGACTCAATCATAACTTGATTAGTGTGAGTCAAATCTGTGACAGAGGTTATCATATGGATTTTTATGAAGATCATTGTGAAGTTGTTAGTAATTCAACTGGCAAGGTTGCATTGAAAGGATATAGACATGGTAACATTTATGAAGCCAAGCTTTCTGTATATACTAATGGCTCAGAAATTTGTTTGCTGAGGAAAGCTTTAATTGAAGAAAGTTGGAATTGGCACAAAAGACTTTTAACTTAAACTTCAACAACATTAATGAATTGGGGAAGAAATGTCTTGTAAGAGGATTTCCCAAAGCACAATTTACTCCTGATGGTCTCTGTGATGCATGTCAGAAGGCCAAACAGAGAAACTCTTCATTCAAAAGTAAGACTGAATCCTCTATTCTTGAGCCATTTCACTTACTACATATTGATCTATTTTGTCCAGTAAATGTTATGTCAATAGCAAAGAAGAGATATGCACTTTTCATTGTTGATGAGTATACAAGGTACACATGGGTGCATTTTCTGCATAAAAAGGATGAAACTCTATTCATTCTTCTTGATCATGTGAGAGAACTGGAAAAAGGATCAAAAAACACAGTGAAGATAATAAGAAGTGACAATGGCACTATGTTCAGGAATTCAACTATGGAAGAGTTCTGCAAGTCAAAAGGAATTAGACAACAATTTTCTACTCCTGGAACTCTAAAACAAAATGGAGTTGTCGAAAGAAAGAACATAACTCTCATAGAAGCTGCAAGAACCATGCTTGAGGAAGTAAAATTGACTATTTACTTTTTGGCAGAAGTTGTGCAAACTGCTTGCTTCACACGAAATTCAACACTAATAAACAAGCATGGAAAGACACCATTTGAAATGGTGAAGGAGAAGAAGCCAAATTTGAAATACTTTCACATTTTTGGTTGTAAATGTTTTGTTCTCAAAACTCACCTTGAACAGTTGACCAAATTTATTCTAAAAGCTGATGAAGGCATTTTTGTTGGATATCCACTGTCAATAAAAGCTTTCAGAGTTTACAATATGAGAACAAGAGTTACATGGAATCAATTCATGTGTCTTTTGATGACAAGAAGATTACCGGATTAGAAGATGCTGATGATCATGATCAATTGAGATTTGAGAATGAAGTACCATATGCTTAACATATAAATCCTTATATTTCTGCAAGTACTGGTAGTGCAAATACTGATACTCCATCAGCTCTGATGACCAGTATTTACTGATGGTGATCATACTTCTAATCATGAAGCACATGTTAAGGGGGAGCAACATGAACATACTCAAGAGTCTACTTCAACTGGAGAAACATCAGAAGAAGATGAATTCATCAAACACTGATTCCTCAAACACTGATGAAATGAATTTTGATAATAATGGAAGCACAAATTCAGGGGGAGCATACACCTGACCTAATTATTGGAAATCCTGATAAAGGTGTACAGACTAGAAGAACTGGTACTGAAAATGAGTGTCTCTATCATTTTTTTTCCATCTCTGAATGAACCAAAGAAAGTGGATGAAGCTCTTCAAGATGCTGATTGGGTCACAGCGATGCAAGAAGAATTAAATGAATTTGAAAGAAACAAGGTATGGACACTTGTGCCAAGACCAATGAATAGATCCATTGTTGGTAAAAAGTGGGTGTTCAGAAACAAAACTGATAGTGAGGGCATTGTTACAAGAAATAAGGCAAGCCTAGTTGCAAAGCAGTACTCTCAGCAAGAAGGAATTGATTATGATGAAACATTTTCTCCTGTTGCAAGACTGGAGGCCATCGTAATTTTTTTAGCCTATGCTGCTCACATGAAGTTTAAGGTATTTCAAATGGCTGTGAAGAGTGCTTTTCTTAAGGGTGAACTTGAAGAAGAAGTTTATGTTGAACAACCTCCAGGGTTTATTGATCCAAAATATCCAAATCATGTCTATAGATTGAATAAAGCACTTTATGGACTAAAACAAGCTCCAAGGGCATGGTATGAAACACTTGCTAAGTTTTTACTTGAAAGTGGTTTCGAAATAAGTATAATTGATAAAATACTCTTTTACTTAAATCATGGTAAGGACTTGTTGTTAGTTCAGATATATGTTGATGATATCATTTTTCGTTCTAGAAATGATAAACTCTGTCAAAAGTTTTCTAAGCTTATGCAGTCAAGATACCAAATGAGTATGATGGGAGAAATGAGTGATTTTACGGGTTTACAAGTTAAACAGACTGATGAATGCATCTTTATTAATCAAGCCAAATATACTAGAAACTTGCTTAAAAGATTTGGAATACAAGATAGTTCAACTGCAAGCACTCCTATGGCCACAGCCACCAAACTAGACTTAAATACTCGAGCATTAGTAGATATAACCAGCTACAGAGGGATTATTGGCTCTCTACTCTATCTTACTACAAGTAGACCATAATCATCACCGGTCAAGGCTGTTGCGTAGGCAAAAAGTGATAATTATGTGTAGACACCGACCAACCTTGGTTTAAAATAGAATAACCCGCTACCTTCGGGTGTGTAAGAAAACCTAAAATCAAAACAGCACATAATTGGAGGTAACTTAAGTCACAAGGAATGAGATTTACTATTTTTTTCTTTTATATTTTTTATTATTACTTTAAACACTAAACCTAAGAACACGTGAGTAATTTCTAAATTTGTGTCATCTTGATTCAAGTTTTATCAAATAAAATTACTAAAATGCTAATAGACATGTAATTGTATAAATATACCAAGGTTATGTTGTAGAAACTATTTTCATACATCTACAAAAATAAGTCTATAAAAATTATTATATTAATCTTAGATTCAGAGTCTATATAGCAACAGCGTCAACTAGGCTTCCAATAGGTCTTCTGCTTAATGCTTTTCTTTTAGTTAATGTTTAAAAATGGGAAAAGAACAAATACAAAACTGGAAAACGGAAAAATAAACTCAAAACTGTACCAAATAAATTGACTACACTTATTTTTCGACACATGGAGAATTTTTTCTTTGTTTTGTCTATTTCTTGACCTTTAACGACTCTATTTGACAGGGTCAAATCAAACTATCTAGTATGAACTCGTATTTCATGAAATAATTTAATCTTTATTTATATTAATCAAGTCTAAAACATATAAAAAAATAACTCAAATGTCGTGTAAACCTTTTACATGTAAAATTTAGGCCACACCCTGATGCCAAGGGGAGCCCTTAATTAAGAATGTGCCTATTCATTTAATCAAGGCAGACCTGGCCCACCCATGAGTTACGGTCTTAAGCAACCTCTTGATAACTTTGGTGCAACGTGACTAAGTATAATTGTTAGGTTGCAAAAGTTTAAGGATTTGCATAGCCGTTTGTAATTTTTGATATATTCCATAATCGAAGTGGTTTGAGCTGAATTTTAGAATCAATGGGGTAGCAATATTGTTTGTGAAGAAAATGAAAAATAGCCCAAGTGTTAAAAAAAATATATCTAGATAAATAAAAACCTTTTAAAACCTAATTCATGAAATCTCGTTTACTTTAGCACATCTCTTTCAAAGACGTGGCGACAATCTTATACAACTCAGTTGTCCCATTTAACAACTTCCCTAATTGGTGAGATCATCATCAACTCCATTAATCTACTTGATCATCTACCGACCTATCTAGTTATAGAAAGATCTTATAGATTTTTTGAAACAATCATTATCATTTGTCGGAATACATTATATATATAATAGTCCATTGAATTATTTGCAAGTATATTTTGTAGATCGAGTGATTCAGTCATTAATAATTTAAAATATCAATTTTTGTATATATTGAGTTGTCATTTTGAAGTTTAATTATGTTAATAGATATTACTGATATTCTACTTTATAGTTTTTGGTAGCAGACAAAACAAAATCAACAAATATACTTGCCAATAACTCAATGAACTATTAAATTTTCAGTAATTAACAAAATATCAATAAATACAATCTACAAAATAAAAATGATTATTTCAAAAAATCTATAAAATGTTCGTGTAAATAAAAACATCGATAGATGATTAAGTAGATACGTTGAGTGAACAGAGATCTTACCAATTAGGAAAGTGGGCGAACCAAGTTGTATAAGGTTGTCGCCGCTTGGAAGAGATGTACGGAAGTGAAAGGAGATTTCAAGAATTAGGTTTTAATTGTGTTCTAATTATCTAGGGTCAAATTTTTCAAGAGTTGGGCCATTTTACATATTCTTCACAAAAAATATTGCAACCCAGTTGATTCTAAAAATCTGCTCAAGCTTCTTTGATTATTGAAAATAATTACAAATGCTATGTAAATCCTTAGAGTTTTGCAACCCGACAATTAAACTTCATCACCTTGCACCAAAGTTTTCAAAATATTGCTTAAGACGCTAACTATTGGGCAGGCCAGGCCTGCCTCAGTTAATTGGAATAGGCGCATTTTCAGTTATTGGCTCCCATAGGCATCACGATGTGGCCTAAAAATATCACATGTAAAAGGTTGACACGGCATTTTACTTAATTTGTTCATATGTTTTAGACTAATTATTTTAGAAAATACGAGTTTAGACTAAATAGTGTATAAAACTCAAGAAATAAACAATACGGAATCGATAAAGTTCAAGAAATAGATAAACAAAGACAAGCAGATTTCTCCATATTCCAGTTGTCAAAGCATTAAGGCTTAAAATATAAGAGTGGAGACAATTTCCATTAAATGCCTTGGAATGTATTTTAAGAAAAAAGAAATAGTAGTTAATTTAACCATCCAGCCACCTTTACTATGAGCTAAGAAACTAAGGGAATGATGCTGATGATATTAATACCATCTGGCCTCTTTGTTGCTTGAAGTTACTATTTTTTTATGGCCTTTTTCTGCACAATCTCTATTGTTTCCTGTCTATTTGTTTTATGCTAAGAGTTCATAATTAGAGTGCATAACATTCATCCCTGAATAAAAGACCTAAGGGTATAAAACACAAACAGACACATAAATAAGACAAACCTAGGTTGTAACCCCGAATGAAAATTAGAATTGAATAATTAGAGTATGTTTTTCAAACCCCGACATTTAGTTAAACATCATTACAAAGATATGTTAAGCCCCTAAAAATTGGAGATTATTCATTTAAGTCCCTGGCTATGAAAATCCTCATCGAGTCACCGATGGTTATGCAAATTTGGTACTTTATTGTTGTCTGAATAATTGCAATATGCATCATTGTCGTGGGTGTTAAGAAAGGAGCAATAGTGAAAGCAGAAACGAATATGTTACATTAGATGTGGTTACACCAAGTTAAACAAGGTACCGAATTATGTAGTTCACGGTCACACCTATTTTGGGGAAAGTAAAAGATGGTAAAATATTATGGTTTTAAAGCGATTATAGGAGGTGGGTGCCGGTGAGGAAGCTTAAAATTCTATACCAAAGGGTGGTGGACGAGAGGGCGTCAGCGAAGAACAAGAGATGAGCTTTTGATGCAAGATTGAAGGAACCGAATCTCGTTGAAGACATGAACTTAGGTTAAAGTTCGTGGATATGTCGGATTAGAGCAACCAACTTTCAGTGGGAGAGGAAATACTTAGGTATGAAGTTTTGTTGTTTTGGGATTAGTGATCTACGGGTTTGGGGAGTTGGGTTTAGATTATATTTTTTAACTCATATCCGATTTGTTGTATGCATGTTTTTCATTTATTACTTTGAGTCATGAGATTGCATAATTAATATTTTCGGCTAGTCGCTTCATATATTGCTCTTTGTAGGCCTACTATCCCTTGTCCTTTTTATAACTTATTACCTCTCGTCCTATTTTAAAATGTACTTAACTTTGTTTCTTCACATATTCAAGTGGGTGGTTTTCACCGTAAAAACCTCACTTTTAAAGTATAGCAAAACCTGCGTACATCTAACTAAATCTAACTATGATTTTTGAGTGTTCAAATTTATAAGGTTGTACTATTGAACCATCATACTCATAACAAAAGTCTCAATATTAAACAAACAAAAGTTAATAAATCTATTTGTTTCAATCAAAGAAANTATTGATGTAATTATTATTAACTCAATCAAAAATATACTTACAAAATATCTAATATATATGCCTATATATAGCAGAATCCATTAACCTAATTAACACCTAAGCGTGCCCTTTACAGCCTAGCGTCCAGACACGTCTGGTTCACTGTTAGCTTGCTTCATGTTTACTCCTGGACAAGTATGTCTTCAACATCAGTAAATGTATATTTACTATTAACATTCATATACATAAACTGTTTTTACATTTCTAATTAAGAGATATCCAAGAAAGACGCCTAATTTGCAAAATCCTTTACATGATTATATCTATTTTGAGTTATATAATATATTTGTTCATTATTGAATATGTCGTGTCCCCTGCTTATGTCTAAAATCTTGAAAAGGTCCCCTTGTTTTAATTTTTAGATCTTCGAAGATCAACACTCTGATATATGTCATGTCCGAAACTCCATACCACACTCCAAGTAATATAACTAATATAGGGCATATATGCACATATTTGACACTCAGTTCAAGATCAAGTATGTCAACGGATTGGTTTTAGTTTAGATTGTATATCTATATAATTTAACTCCTAGCCCACAAACAACGTCGATGAAGGTATGCAAGTGCACTCTATTTGAAGTTTAAAGTAATTGGCTCAAATAAGAATTGCATTTAA
>PHNY01212311.1:21240-37896 GCA_003724115.2 Anethum foeniculum
TTTCATTATACTTAATGTACTTGATGTTCACTTTTGGAATTACCCTATCAAAGATAACTTTTAATGTAATCAAAGTATGGTTATTCTCGTATATAAATCTAATAATTTTAAGTCTAATAACCATTACATCATAAATATTTTTCATAGTGATAATGATGTAATGGTCATTTAACTTAAAATTATTATATTTCTATACGAGAATAACTATACTTTGATTATATTCAAAGTTATCTTTGACAGGCTAACGATAAAAGTGAACATCAAGTATATTATGAATCGTATGAGAAATATGAATGATCTAGAAAGGACTTAACCCTATATTTTTGGAGTGATATTATTGGCCCTTGTTTGAGCTAGACTATGAAATGGAAGATCATGCTCAAATGTTAATTTTGAAAAGACAGTCTACTCCTCGATCAAGGAAATGTGGATTAAATTATTAAGAGGATGACACATTATATGCCTCGAGTTTAATCTATATTATATGGTTAAAGGGATTATATTATATTGTACATCATTCACGAAAGGCTTAAGCGAATCACTGAATTGATTACTTGGACAATATTGATGTATTAGTAGATGTTGCTCATTGTTTACGATTTTAAATTAGAATTAAAATTCATTGCCAACGTAATAATAACCTAAAGGATCACACAAAGAATGCTTGGATGAATATTTAATTTAAATTCGGATTTAAATTAAATAAAAGTACTTAGAATTACTTATTATCAAGTGAGACTTCATTATGACTTTCGAATTTACTATTAAATCTGAAAGTCAGTTGGTGGTTGATTAAGTAAGACTTAATTGTTCAACAAAGAGTAATTTCGAATTTATCAGAACTCTTAACTGGAATAGGGTTAGAATTCGTCTTTCACCCCTCTATATAAACGCTCTTAATACTGATTATATGGGCTACATTATTTTATTAATTTAAAGCAAAAACCTAGCAGCAAAGAAGAGAGAGAGAAATCCAATTCCATTGAGTGCTAGTACACGCTCTTCCTTCATTCAAGCATTCGTGTGGATACCATTAACATGTAGATCGTTCGTTTCAGGATACGTGGTGATCGAATAAAACTTGAACCTCCATTAATCATTCATATAATCAGTTAAAGCTTCTTTTAAGGTAAAGATTTTATCTACGATTTAAATATCTATTTTTCGCATGGATCCTGCGTCGGGTTTCAATATTTTCTTCCATTTCCAATTTATTTTACGTTATTTCCGTTGCATTTATATGCACGAAACCCTTTAAAATTATAGTTAAGTTAAAAGGAAACAAAATCTCCTCAGGATCCTCCTCCGAGTCCTCATCCGGAATGTCATCCGGCTCTGGGATAGGGTCCTCGTCCATCTCCAAAGGGCCATCGTCATGCTCGGCCTCGGGTATCGGCTCCATAGGCAGCTGGTTTAATTAGAGGTGTTACTAATCTTGAACCTAAGGTTCCCTAGAGTGTAGTACTGCCGAGGCTACACCTAGTAGTCCGATATGAACTCGATAAGATTTCTTATTAAATTTATTATTATCCTTCGGTCTACCATGTTTTATTCTCCTACCGTTTCCAAGATTTATAACCTAATGCTCTGATACCATTTCTGTGACGCCCCCAAATCCTGGGTCGGGGACTTAGGTCGTTACGAACCATTTATTCATGTTTAACATTTACCTTGCAACATATACCTCTTGTACACACACATACTGACCCCACACCTTAATCACTAACGAACACATGTTACAATCATAACTACAGTCATAAAATCCACAAATTGATAAATATTACAATCTCAAAACTTAAAGTACATAAGTCATGTAACTGGCGTAGCCCATTTGTGAGGCTTGCCCGGCAACAAAACAAAAGTTTGTGTTGCGGTGCCTTGTAAAAGTCATACTTATTTATAAGTCAAACTAAGAAAAGCTGAAAGCCAAACCAGCTCATCCGTCCTACTTGTGGCAGGGCTCCAAACAGTCTACGAATAGCTGCGCGTTTCCTCGCAGTCAACTTGCGGATCGGCATGCTGAGTGGCTGTTGAGTTGTGACATTTTAAAGAAAACATATGTGAACTTTAATGCCCAGCAGTAACTTTCATAGTATGAAAATGACTGTTAAATGGAGTAACATCTCTATATTTTATCATATTTCTGAAGAAATATAATTTCAATAGGGTAAATTCCATTTTTAGATTACTTTGAGAAATTATAACTTCATTTCATTTGTCAATATAATCTTTAACCAAGCGCCTAGGCTTAAGCTACAGTATTGCATAACAATTCCAACTGGAAATTGATAATAATAGTAGTAGGACATTTTCTGGAGCCCCCATGTACGATAATAAGTCGCACACCGATAATCAGTAACTTTTTCTTTTTAACTAGTAGAAGGATGATACCCTAACTCCCGGTCATCACCCTTTCCGCATTCGGGCCTTTTTATGCTTTCCATACTCCCGGGATTATCGCATACTTCACATGTCCTTCGGTACTCATGGTACCTTCTCATGCGGTATCACTAGTAGTCTCCCCAGTACCCATGATACTGAAGTCTACCCCACCTTGTCCTTTAAGAACCCTATCATATTTCTGGAACTTGAATTATCTCAAAGTTCCCCAAGCACAATGCCGAAGGGTTAAAAGTGTTTCGTATTTTTCTAAAGGTCGGAAAATATTTTTGAATAGGGTTTTATGATTTTTAAATTAATTAAAATCTTGAAAAAATATTTAATAAATAATAAATTAATTATTAAATTTAAATCTATAATAAATCCTTTTTAAATGAATATTTGAATTAATATTCATAAATTAAATAAATAATTATCAATTAATAATTATTTAAGTCTTTAATAAATATTTAAATATTTGAAAATTTTAATAATAAGTTTTAAATATTTGATGAAGTCGTAAACTTTTAATAATAAGTTCTTAACTGAAAATTCAAAACAATGACAACAATTTAAGTTGTGTTTGAAAATATTTGCTAAATGATTTATTTGCGAAATCATTTGTAATTTTAAAATAAATATTTTAAATTATCTTTATTACTTGAAATTGATAATTCGTAACGTTTCTAAAGTCATTACGTATTATTTATATAATATTCCCAAAACACCTCCAGGTTTTCAACTATTTATAACGACTGACTTCCAGTGTAGGAAATGTGTATCTCATCACGTTATACTCTTAATGTTTACTATTCGAATCCGGTATATTAATTATTCTGGTATCAACAATAAATTATTTTTTGCGAAATCCCGAAATCATAAAATTATTGAAATACGATAGCAAGCTTACATCGCAATTATTTGAAATCATTGAAAAAACAACAGTATTTAAATGTATGGGTTCAAAACTTGTCTGAAAGACTCAAAGTGGATGTTGTGCGAGGGTTAGTCTGGTAATCTATCACATAAGCATAAACGCTCCGTTAATCTCAAATTTAGACTTACGGCTCTTAGCTATTCTACGCAAATGTAAAACATTACCAACGGCTCGCTATAATTACTTTACCCTCATTATACGTTATGAGAGTCAACTAACATTCCTTGTAAAAGACAAGATTCAATTTTTAGCTTCAGAGGCAAACTTGCTAAATCGTTTACGAAAATCACTTTCCGAGGCGACCAGTAATCAGCTTTTCCAATTAAGCAACCTCGGGGCCCCCGATTTTTACTAAATTGGAAAATCAACATCTTAGGCTCAAATTTTACCGAGGGTTTTCTCATTTATAAGTCACTTACTAACCAAGTTTTATAATTTTATCACATCTTTATGGCGTTCAATTATACTCATAAAGACAGTGATATGTAGCAATTTTCATTCTTGAAACTACGTTTACGAAGAGGGGTTTTCTCCTAAATCGTATATCGGATTCAAACGATTCAAGCGCCTAAATGAACCTTATAACATTATCTACAACTTTCAAGTCAAGAATGCATAGAAATTAGAATTTGTGCTCTCGAGTTTTCTGCATCTTTTAAGCTAACATGAAATGGGCATTATAACGGTGTTACTTTTACGATTTCCATATTTTAACGATCGTCCGAACCAATCTTAACCAACCAAGACCTTAATATTACAATCTTTACATCAATCATAACTCAAGAACTCAAGCTTTGTCCATGGTATCCATACACAACAAGTTTAATTATCAAGATCCATAACTAAGGATTAAAACATCACCACAATCATACATCCGTAACTTTCTTAGTAAAACCCTAGGTAAATAAGTAAGGGAATAGTTTTTATACCTTTCTAGAGCTTAGGTGTGCTTGGGTAGGCTTGTATGACCTTTGATGATCATGATCTTTGTTTATCCTTAGAGGTCTTTAAAAATAACCAAGAAAATGAAGAATAAACTTAGTTTCACTATTTATTTACCTATCCAAAACACAAGGGAATGGCATGAAAGATTTATCTTACCTTAGTTATGTAGTAGGGAAGCTTAGGAATTAATTTCAGGATTTTAGCAATCCTGGATCATGTAGTTTTGATTTTATTTTTCTCCATTTTCTTGAAAGGACCGAATGGAAGGAAAAGGAAGGGTGAGCTTCTTGAAAAAAAGTGGTTGATAAATGATGTATATTTGTGTTTGTATAATATGTATAATTCAAATCCTACCACTTTTTAAGTCTACACTAGCTTAGGTTGCACTTAGGTCAAGATCTAACATGATTTGCTTTTAGATTTTATGAATAAAGGAAGTATGCTTCCTAACTAGGCTATTGGTTAGTTGGAAACTTAGTTAGTTTGCATGGATTTTCCATGGAACTCGCATTGATTTCACATTTGATTCTGTAAGTTCGCTAAATCTCTGAAACCGTTACGTGGCTTCATTCTCTTATCGTAAGAATTTATTAAGTCAAATACTTTTCTTTGAGGGGTTCTTATGAATTCCATATTTTAATAATTATCCTTCTCGTGACATAATCTTACCGTTCCTCGATAGCTCGTAAAATATGACCGTTTAAAATAATGAGCATTTGTGAAAACTAACGACTTTTACATACAATGATTTTTAATATAAAGACGTACTGTGACCTCAAAATCCTGATTTTCACACTTGCATATAGTGTGGTCATAAAAATTCATTGATCATCATAGTTACTATTCATCGTAGTCTTTTACAATAGTCTAAAAAATTGGGTTATTACAATATTGTACTATGTTTTTACTTGGAATACAGATTCATGGTATTATGGTTTTGTGCTCCATCGTCATTTCCAGTCTTTACTTTTGGTCCTGTTTTTCTTACCAGTTGGTGTTTTTCTTACCCGTTGACGTTTTACAGCCTTAACAGCTTGCTTTTAGCGAGCATAATCAAATGCTAGAGGCAGTTCATGCAAGGTTAGAAAAGCCATCACTCTGCTCTTATTATCTATTTTGCAACAAATAGTAAATGGCAAGATTTTAATCTCGCAACGATTTCTAGACTTGTTGAGCCCTTCTTTTTGACTTGCTTAAATCCTGAAATTCTTGAAGGATTATCATTTTAGTTGAACATACAATTTAAGTATAGAGCCTAGAAATGCAGATAAGTAATTTTCTCTTACTAATTTTATTTTTGGGACCTAATGCTTTTGACTAAAATAAACATCTATTAAGACTTTGCTAAATAAAAAACAATTCATGTTTGATTAATTAGTAAATGGCATCCATTAGCATGAAGTGTAGGGAGTAAAATGGAACGAGTATCTAAAAAATAGCTAGTTTTTATTTTATATGTGGCTTTTTCAAAATTTAGCAAAGACATAGTAGGGACAAGTTATAGTTTAGCTTTAAAAAGTCTATAGCATTTCAATATTGATAGTGTTAGTTCTTACTAAACAATATATGACTTGGAACAATACTTTGTATAAGGCTAAGATTGGCGTGTATTTTTATATCTTTAAACCGAATATTAGTGTGGATATGTGATGCTGATAGTATTTTAGCTATCAGTATGTGTTAAGAGCTAGAGCTACTGAGATTTATTTGATGTACAATTGTTTACAAATTATTAAATTTACACGCAAACCCGTATGGCTTTTCCTTTTTTTTCATACACATACATACAAGTGTTGACACCCTAGTTTTCTTTTATTTAACTACATATAGGTGTTGACAAAAAAGATACTGCAAAATATTGTTCAGAAAAAGCAAAGGTGAAGAAGAAGTTCAAGATGAAGCAAATGTGAAAATGAAGGTCCTGCCAAGGACTTGACGTAGGTGCTTAAAGATTACACAACTCGTAGATCAGCAATATTTCCAAATTCAAGTTCACTTTGATGGGCCAAATGAAAGTTAGGACCTTGCAAGTCAGACAATCTTGCTAGAGAGACTTGACATGCCATTATTTGTATGTAGGATGATTTAAACTTTTGTGTGGTTAAATATGGACTTATGATAATATTTATGTAAACTATGGTATCTTTTATATTTTGATTCATTTAAAAGTGTGGATGATTTCTCGTTATAAAATTTCAAGTTTTATTTTGGAGCTCGATTGCTTATGATTAGATGTGGATTGGATTTGTCATTCCATAGGTTTAAGATTTTATTTGAAGCCGAAAATGGCCCAAAGTTATTCATCAAATCTGGCTATTCGTGTGTCCCAGAAAATAACTTACCGAAGTATCATCTTAAGTTAGCAACATATGATGAAATGTACGGTCAGAAGTATAGTTATTACTCCCTTAGTCCCGCCCATTTGTTTACGTTTGTGAGAGAGTGTCTGGCACATATTTTAAGGTGCATATAAAGTATAGTTCTGTAACTTTAATTTTTTTTTTCTGAATAAAAGTTGAATGTTTAAATATTTATTCAAAAAGCAAAAAAAATTTAAGTAAGTTATAGAAATATAATTTATATGCACCTTAAAATGCATGTCGAACACTCTCTATGGAACGTAAACAAATGGGATGGAAGGAGGTAGTACTATACTTCTGGCGGGTCCCTTTGTTAACTTCGACAATTTTTTCTTCATAAATGGACCAATTACGATGATATTTAACTTGTGACAAAATCTTTACTTGTGACCTAATTAGGAACTTGTGATGAAAAGTATTTCGTGACGGAATATTTACTTGTAACGGAATTTGTTCTTGTGACAAAAATTCGAACTTAAGACTTGAGCAGAAACAACGAAATTTTTCTGTCATAATTAGACCAATTGCGACGATTTTAATGAAAAATTTCGTCGCCAATGCACAGCTTTGTTGTAGTTTATACTACTATGCCTCTTTTTGTATTTTCTTCTTATAGGAAAAATATATAAGTCAAATTAAAGAACACAAGAAAGCTGGATCAAATTGTTTGTATTATTGATGTTAAATGTAAACTTTATCAAAGATGTACAAGTATCTTTCGAAGTTCCTTCCTCTATAAAACTCTCGGTTTTTAAAAATCCTATCACCAAAGCTATTACACACTTACACATATTATAATACTAATGAGATACTACATATATAGCCCCATCAACTAAAAGAAAAAAATAGTAAATCATTACATGTAATTACGAACAATTAAATAGTATATCAATACATTTAATTACGGACAATTTTCCTCTCTTTTGGTTCATATTTTCTTCATTTACCTTGATCATTTTATTAATCTTCCCTTTCTCCTCTCTAGTCACTTAAATTCATAGTCCCTCAACAACTATTGTAGACTCCGATTTTACGGTCTATGATATTCTTCAACTGTTCAAAAATATTATAACCGTTAAGATCTTTATAAATCAAAATCTATACACAAAATACATTTTTATCTAATAAATTTATTCTTAACACAAAAGGCCTCCAAGTCCTAAATTTTCACAAATCATGGTATCAATCACAAACTTAACGGACACGTAAGATTAATATTCCAAATCATCCTAGATCGTGTATTCAATTATTGGATAATATATAAAAAGCATCACATCTAAAATCTAGAAGATTTTGATAATTGTAATTTTGTCCACATGTGTACGGATTGAAAATGAATTTAGTACGAATATTAAAAGATTATTTAAAAGATTATTTATTCTCATGTATTAGTTCTAGCATTTTAGTATTTTTTTATTCCCAATTTATATTATATTTTAATTTTTTTATTATTATCAAAAATTAGTGCATATTATATTAGCTAATGTCACCACCCCTATATTCACCAACAACAACAAATATCTAGTCTGCTTGCTCATAAGATTTCCCTTGCCAGGTCTGTTGGACTTAATCTGAACATCTGTTATTAATGTTTATATTTAAATAAATCAGCTGTAGTAAGCGTGTAGTTAGTGTGTACACTTGGTCCTGGGAGTTAGAGTATCAATAGGAGAGTCGTGGAGTAATAAGAGGATGGGCTCGTATTGTGTAGCAGAGTTTCACCTGTTAGTTAGAAGTAGATTTATATATCGCTTAGTTTCTTTTCTACATCTTTGTGTCTTTGAATTTCACTTTCAGATTGAATATAAAACAAGTTTTTTCTATCTTTATGTTCATTTCATAACAGAATCTCTAAAATGAGCCACAACCTGGTGGATGCCCAAGTTTATGCCGAGAAAAACCCAACGAACAGAAATGGAGCCACACAAAATCATGGAGAACACTGTCACTTTAAATAATCCTATGTTAACCAAGGCAAACTATACCGCGTGGGCTCAGAAAATGTCAGTGTTTACGCAAGCTCAAGGCTTGTGAGAAGCCATTGAACTGAAAGACCCGAAAATTAATGTGGAAGAGAAAAAGGACAAAATGGCTTTAGCAAATTTACCAAGGTATCGCTGAGGACATGTCATTGTTACTATCCGAAAGGAAGACATCTAGGGAGGCATGGGAGGCTATTGAGACGATGAGTTTTGGTGCGGGCAAGGCAAGAAAGCAAGGGCTCAGACCTTAATGTGACTTTGAATCCATGAACATGAAGGAGACAGAATCTCTAGATGAGTTTTATATGAAATTAAACGGCTTGGTCACAAATATCGCGGCATTAGGTGAGAAAGTGGAGGAGACATACGTGGTAAAGAAACTATTAAGAGCTATTCCCACCAAGTTTTTACAAATTGCTTCTGCTATTGAGCAATTTGGAAACTTGGAGGAGATGTCTGTAGAAGAGGTGATAGGTTGACTAAAGGCGCATAAAGAAAGACTGCGTGGGCAGATGGAGGTGACTGAAAGCAATCTTCTACTGACAGAGGAAGAGTGGAAAAAATGAGAGAACGCTGAGGTAAAACTCTAGCTCACACGAGAGGAGTTGTTGAAGAAAACCAACAAGGAAGGATACAGAGGTAGTGGTAGTAGTGATAACCGAGGGAGAGACATAAATCATGGAGTGCGTGGCAGGAGCAAGGTCAGATGCTTCAACTGCAATGCCTATGGACATTATGCAGCTGAGTGTCGTAAGCCACAATGTGAAATAGAGCAAAAATCAGAAGTAAATCTAACACAAAGTGCTAAAGACGAGCCAACATTGTTGTTTCTGGAACCAAGTGATGTTGCTGAGTAAAGAAAAGGGGACGAAAACAGGAATTTCGACTCAAGATTATAATGAGGAAATGAATACCTGGAATTTAGACAATGGGGCCAGCAGTCGTATGACTGGGGTGCGCTCAAAGTTCAGAAAACTAGATGAAACTATAACTGGGCGTGTGAAGTTTGGTAATGGGTCTGTGGTCGAGATTAAAGGTAAAGGGTCAATTATTTTTAAATGTAAAAATGGTGAAGAAAGAATCCTAAATGGTGTGTACTTCATTCCTACTCTCTACAACAACAATAAGTTTGGGACAACTGTCCGAGGAAGGGAACAAGGTGGTCGTTAATGGCGATTTCTTATGGTTTATGAAAAAAGAGACAAATTGCTAATGAAGGTACAGAAGTATTCAAACCGCCTATATAAATTGATCTTAAATCAAGGAACAGAAACATGTTTTTTAACAAAGACAGATGAGGTCACGTGGCTGTGGCATTCACGATTGAGACACGTAAATTTTTAGGCGATGAAACTTATGTCAAACATTAACATGGATCAAGGTTTACCGAATTTTAATCACCCAAAAGAAGCCTGCAGTGGACGTTTGTTACCAAAGCAGACACGGAGACCCTTTTCATCTCAAACTGATTTTGCTGCAAAGAACACTTTGGAGTTGATACATGGAGATATCTATGGCCCTATCTCACCTTCAACACCAACAGGTCATAAGTATTTTTTGTTGCTAGTAGACGGTTTCAGTCGCATGATGTGGGTATACATGATTAAAGCTAAAGATTAAGCCTTAAGTGTTTTTCAAAATTATCGAGAAAAAATTTAAAAGAAAGAAAACAAAGAAATACTCGTTCTTAGAACTGACAGGGGATGGGGGTTTTTCTCGAAAGAATTTTTATAAAATTATGAGAGTGCGGGAATTCAAAGACACTTCACAGCTCCTTATTTGCCGTAACAAAACAATGTTGTGGAACGGTGAAATAGGACAATAGTTGTCATGGCTAGAAGTCTGTTAAATGAATGGGGTATGCCTTCAAATTTTTGGGGTGAAGCAGTACGCCATGCTGTTTATATACTAAATAGGCTGTCCACCCGAGCACTGTCAAAGATGACACCTCGTAAGGCATGGATAGGTGCGAGACCGAGATTTAATTTTGTGAAAGTTTTTCGCTGTGTAGGTCATATGAAGGTCCAAGTGTTTGTTAGCATTTAATTTTAAACATGCCTTTTTTATGTTATTTATTTATGTCATGTTAGCTGTAGACTTGGTCTGTGATCAGGTGCAAGTTTGTAGGAGAAAATAAAGCATAGAAGTAGTCATTGTAGAGCAGTTAGGCCCATGATCCCAGTTCCTTATTTTTAGCATCTAGTTTCCAGTTTGTAACCTTCTATATAATGTACTGCATTATTGAATGAAAGTTGCTTTTGACGTGGATATTTGTGTGTGTGCATCTAGTACAATTGTTTTTTAATTCGTAAATGTATCTAGTTGCATTATTGTTTTTTGACGTGGATATTTGTGTGTGTGCATCTAGTTGCTTTTAGCATCTAGTACAATTGTTTTTTAATTCGTAAATGTATCTTGCATATTTAAAAATAAATTAAATTCTTAAGGAAATTTATATATGAAGTTAGTCTAAGTATATTGTATATGACCAATTTCCAAATTCAAAATTGTTTTAACTGTGAGTTAAACTAAAGTTGCTGGGCTATGTAAAAAAATGGATTATGTGCTAAAATTAAAATTAATAAAAATTTATATTAGGTGAAATTATACTAGCCTATTTCTTTCTACTTGCTTAAATCCTGGAATTCTTGAAGGATTGTCATTTTAGTTAAACATACAATTTAAGTATAGAGCCTAGAAATGTAGATAAGTAATTTTCTCTTGCTAATATTATTTTTGAGAACAAATGCTTTTGACTAAAATAAACATCTATTATGACTTTGCTATATAAAGAACAATTCATGTTTGATTAGTTAGTAAATGGCATCCATTAGCATGAAGTGTAGGGAGTAGCTAGAAATCGATCACTGATCCATCGAAAAACTAGCTAGTTTTTATTTTATATGTGGCTTTTTCAAAATTTAGCAAAGTCATAGTAGCTAGTTGTTATAGGTTACCTTTCAATATTGATAGTGTTAGTTTTTACTAAACAATATATGACTTGTAACAATATGTTGTATAAGGCTAGGATTGGGGTGTATTTTTATATCTTTAAACGGAATATTAGTGTGGATATGTGATGCTTAGCTAACAGTACATGTTAAGAGCTAGAGCTAGTGAGATTTGTTTACAAATTATTAACAAATTACTAAATTTACAGGCAAACCGGTGTGGCTTTTCCTTTTTTCATAAAGGTACATATAAGTGTGACACCCTAGTTTTTTTTTTTTTTCCGTACATACAGGTGTTGACAACAAAGATAATGCAAAATATTGTTAATAAAAATCAAAAGAAGTTCAAGATGAAGTAAATCTAAAAATGAAGGTCCTACGTGGGACTTGATGTAGGTGCTTAAATGTTGCTCAACTCATAGATCAGCAATATTTTCAAATTCAAGTTCACTTTCATGGGTCAAATGAAAGTTAGGACGTTGCAAGTACTTTCAGACCATCTTGCAACAGAGACTCGGCATGCCATTATTGCTATGTAGGATGGTTCAAAATTTTTGTGGTTAAATATGGATTAATGATAACATTTATGTAAACTATGGTATCTTTTATATTCTGATTCATTTAAAAGGGTGGATGATTTCTTGTTATAAAATTTCATGTTTTATTTTGGAGCTCGATTGCTGTATGATTGTATGTAGATTTGATTTGTCATTCGATAGGTTTAAGATTTTATTTGAAGCCGAAAATGGCTAAAAGTTGTTCATCAAATTTTGTTTAATATTTAATATCTATATTTAAATCTTGCTATTTGTGGGTACCAAAAATAACTTACCCAAGTATCATCTTAAGTTAGCAACATATGATGAAATGTACCGTCGGAAGTATAGTTATTACTCCCTCCATTCCGCCCATTTGTTTACGTTTGTGAGAGAGTGTCTGACACATATTCTATGGTGCATATAAAGTATAGTTCTGTAACTTTTTTTTAAAAAAAATTATGAATAAAAGTTGAATGTTGAAATATTTATTCAGTAAAAGAAAATTTTAAAAGTAAGTTATAGATTTATAATTTATTTGCACCTTAAAATGCATGCCGAACACTCTCTAAGGAACGTAAACAAATGGGAGGGACGGACGAAGTACTATACTTCTGGTGGGTCCCTTTGTTAACTACGACGATTTTTTCTTCGTAAATGGACCAATTACGACGATATTTAACATGTGACAAAATCTTTTCTTGTGACGTAATTAGGAACTCGTGAAGAAAATTATTTTATGACAGAATATTTACTCGTCACGAAATTTGTTCTTGTGATGAAAATTCGAACTTAAGACTCGAGCAAAAATAACGAAAATTTTCCATCGTAATTGGACCAATTGCGACGATTTCAAAGTAAAAATTTCGTTACAAATGGAAAGATTCTTTGTAGTTTATGCTACTATGCCTGTTTTTGTATTTTCTTCTTATATGAAAAATAAATAACTTAAAGTAAAGAACACAAGAAAGCTGGATCAAATTGTTTGTATTATTGATGTAAAATGTAAAATTTCTCAAAGATGTCCAAGCATCTTTCGAAGTTCCACCCTCTATAAAACTCTTAATTTTTAAAAATCCTATCACCTGAGGTGTTACACACTTACACATATTACAATACTAATGAGATACTATATATACAGCCTTATCAACTAAAAGAAAAAATAGTAAATCAATACATGTAATTACAGACAATTAAATTGTTAGATATAATTTGATGATTGATCAGAATTTAGTACTTACGCAAATAAAAGTTTATCATCAGAGTTTGTCAGATTGATATCAGCATTCGACAGGAAATAAATCCCCGCTATCAGAGTTTAGGGAGAAAGTTGGCCCAAGTGTTTCTTATGGTGATGGCAACATTTGAAAAACCCTGGGATATGGCAATATCAATATGTCATCATTGAGAATGTAGCTTTAGTTGCAGGACTCAAGCATAACTTGATTAGTGTGAGTCAAATCTGTGACAGAGGTTATCATATGGATTTTTATGAAGATCATTGTGAAGTTGTTAGTAATTCACCTGGCAAGGTTGCATTGAAAGGATATAGCATGGTAACATTTATGAAGCCAAGCTTTCTGTAAATACTAATGGCTCAGAAATTTGTCTACTAAGGAAAGCTTTAATTGAAGAAAGCTGAAATTGGCACAAAAGACTTTTTAAATTAAACTTCAACAACATTAATGAACTAGTGAAGAAAGATCTTGTAAAAGGATTTCCCAAAGCACAATTTACTCCTGATGATCTCTGTGATGCATGTCAGAAGGCCAAACAGAGAAAATCTTCATTCAAGAGTAAGAGTGAATCCTCTATTCTTCAGCCATTTCACTTATTATATATTGATCTATTTGGTCCAGTAAATGTTATGTCAATAGCAAAGAATAGATATGCACTTTTCATTGTTGATGAGTATACAAGGTACACATGGGTGTATCTTCTGCATAAAAAGGATGATAATCCATCTGTTCTTTGTAAAGCATAATATATATAACAAAATATAAAAGGGTCATTTTTGTGCAAAATAAATATTATTTAATCCATCTAAGTGCAATTATAAAAATTAAAAGGTAAATCCATTAACGTCCGTTAATAAATTTGACGGAATGCAATCATCTGTTAAAAAAATAATAGTTTAGCTCCCAAAATGGCAACAATTATAAAAGAGTCATTTTTATGCAAAACAATAATAGTTGAGGCCATCAAACTGCAAGTCTTGATAAAATACTCTTTTACTTAAATCATGGTAATGACTTGTTGTTAGTTCAGATATATGTTGATGATATCATTTTTGGTTCTACTAATGATAAACTTTGTCAAAAGTTTTCTAAGCTTATCCAGTCAACATATGAAATGAGTATGATGGGAGAAATGAGTTATTTTATGGGTTTACAAGTTAAACAGACTGATGAGTACCCAGAAGATTGGCAGTATCAAGGTTCCACCCTTTGACAGAGAAAATTACAATCTATGGAAGAGAAAGATGGTTCTGTACATTAAAGCGTCAAATCCACTGTATGAGAAGATTTCAGAAAATGGTCCGTACTTACCCATGAATATAGTTCCTGAATCAACAACCTGTACTGGAGTACGAATCCCCAGAACTTCTACTTCCAAGGATCCCTCCAGATATACAGAAAGTGATAAGGAATTAGTCAGATTGGATACGAGCTTACAACTCATAATAGTGGAAGCCATGGATACATATATGAGCCATCAAATTATGACTTCTTACAGTGCAAAGGAGATGTGGGATACAATAGAACTGCTAATGGAAAGAACTGCAGAAGTGAAGGAGAATAGGTTGGATATTTTAACGTCTCAATATGAAGCTTTTAAGTCTCAGCCCGGAGAAAAGTTATCTTCAGTTTTTGAAAGATATACTAAGCTTTTAAGAGAGTTGAAATTACAGGGAAAGACTTGTCCCTTCCGTGAGACTAACAGGAAGTTCATGTTGACTCTACCGCACTACCTCGAACAAAAGAATACATCCAACAGGGAAAGATTGGATTTTGTGACAATGCCCCTGGATGTGATCTATGCCAAATTAAAGACATACGAGCTTGAGAAAGAACAGAGAGCCATAATCTATGGTCCAGGTTCTGTAGACAACAAGAACATAGCACTTGTAAAAACCACTGCTTTGGTTGCCCTTGAGCCTGAAATTTCTGAAACTAAAGTGGCATCCCCTAAAGCTGGAAAGGAACTGGTAATAGCTGAAGTTGGAATTGATCTTGAGGAGGAAAGTGATTCTATACTTATAAAGAACTTGAAGAATTAGCTGATGAGTCAATGGCTTATATGGCTTCTAGATTCAAGCATGTATGCTTCAGGAAGAATCCCAACTACAAAACCAAGAGCTCAGTGGCTAGATATTCAAAGGGAAGCTATTCATCAAGGAACAGCTCTAGAGGGGGCTACAAGTCAAAATCGGTTGATCGAAGTAAGACAAGATGATACAACTGCAATGAACTCGGGCATTTCGCAACTGATTGCAGGAAGCCTAAGCAAGCAATTGGAAGAAAAGAAGATTATGAAAAGAA
Organism: Anethum foeniculum; assembly: GCA_003724115.2. Lineage (NCBI taxonomy): Eukaryota > Viridiplantae > Streptophyta > Magnoliopsida > Apiales > Apiaceae > Anethum > Anethum foeniculum. The sequence continues at coordinate 36,873 of PHNY01212311.1, forward strand.
AGAAACTTATGAAGATCTGAGGAGGCAAAATGAGAAGCTGAAACAGAAATTGAATGCCTTGGTGGAAAAACAGAAAGGGAAAGATTACATAGCTGAAGGGAAAAGCTGGGACGACAATGACTCTGATGAAGATGAAGAATATGGAAATCTTGCACTAATGGCAGACCCTTCAGAGGAATCAGCACAATCATCACAGGTTCCTATTCTAACCACTGTTGACATGTCTATTACTGAGTACCAGGAAACTGTTCATGATATGAGTGTAGAATTGTTTAACATTCATACAAGCATGCTAGCATATGAATGGAAAATGCTAAGTTATTTCAAAATATCACTAAACTAGAATCTAAAAAATGAAGAACTAAGCTTGCTTGTAGTTTCTTTAGAAGATCTTAAACAGAAAATTGAGTACTTAGAAACATGGTCAAGTGCAATGCTGAAATAGAAACAATTCTTTGGAATCAGATTGTTGAGTTAGAATTAAAGCTAAAAGCTTTTCAGACATCAGCTAAGGCTGCCAAGGAGATCATAGATAATCAAGAACTTAGCACTAAAGTGGCTATAGGTTTTGATTACTCAAAGAAAGCTGGTAAGAGACATGTTGGTTTTTCTGAGACCCCTGTATTTGTCAAAGAATCTATACCACATGTCATCAAGGATGTCGAGTCCCAAGTTTCTGTCAAACCTGTTTCAGAGCCCCTAGATGTACAAAGTTTGTTAATCAAGGAAGAGTTGTTTGGTGAGGACTTAAAGAAGAAGGTAGAAGAAGATTCCCCTAAAACACCTAAATCTTCAGTTAAAAATGATAATTCTAAAACTGAACAAGGTAGCAAGGTGGAAAAACAAGGACCTGAATCACTTAAGAAATTAGATAAAATTGAAAATCCTATATCTGAACAAAGTTTTAAGGTTAAAGCAAAGAAAAACAGGAATGGGAAAGTAGGTGTTAATAAAAAGAATGATTTTGCATCTTCCCCATCTGCATCTAGAAAATTGTGTAATAATTGTAATTCTGCTGGACACC